>CM046834.1:26997389-27069889 GCA_025618425.1 Heliocidaris tuberculata | reverse complement strand
ATATCCAGCTCAAGGAAAAGATCACAGAGATCATCGAAGCCGAGGAGAAGGTGAACTATGAGAAGAGGATGGGCCCAGCCTGGCTGGACGATCTTAAAAGTATAGGAACTACCTGGAGGAAGCCATATCTTAAGACAGCTCCTTATCTTATTGTGGCCTTTAAGCAAGTAGGTATAGATGTGAACAAGAGTGAAAAGTATTGTGTGAGGTTTCTCATTCTTTTTGTTCTCATACAGGAGAATATCACCTGTAGCAATGTCACACGCAACTAATGCTCTTCAAATGCCCTCGTCGTTGATGAATATTGCACTTCTAACAACATACTACAAGAAGTATTTGTATCTAAGTAAATGTAAAACAATTTTTAATGCCTGGTATAGTCTCGGGTGTTGAACTTCAGCTAAATGATTTCAATAAAACTGATGCTTTGGGGGAAACATGGACAACTTAAAAACTATATACTAGCTTTAAAATGAATTCAATCTTGAGTTCTGGTTAATTTGCATGTCCCAGACCACTTCCTATAACATATGATGATTTCCATTTGATTTCATATCAATTGTACTTTGAAACTTTAACATAAGTTTTGTTTCATTACACTTCATGATCAGGAATTTCAGAAACCATGAAATGAATTTGTTTTTGTTTGTTTGTTGTTTGTTGTTTTTTTTTTCTTTTTTGGTTTTGTTTTGTTTATTAAATCAAGTAGATTTTGAGTGAATCTCAGAATAATGACATACACCTTAAGGCTGTAAAGAGCAAACTTATTCACTTATCACGTCCAAAGATCTTTTTAAGCGCAATGAATTATTTGTTACTGTTTGTTTGTTGTCGCTGTTGTTGTTGTTGTTGTTTTGAAATTGTATACAGATTCGTAATATTCTTTGTGTCGGTTTCCTTTCTTGATGACAGACATACGGGTTTCGAGCTGATGGTAGAAGGAAGACTCATTATTACCATGAGACCAGTGTTGGCATCTCTGTAGGACTACTGATAGCTGCCATTCAGGTAATTATTACCACAAAAGCAGTGTGTGGATCTCTACCCCATGCTGCCATTCATGTAGTTATTATCACTAGTTCATCGAGAGTGGCTCTAGAGGAGTGCTCGATCGGCCGCTATTCAGGTGATTATCATTAAACCAGTGTGGTTATCTTTGTAGGACTACTCTCCTTGCTGCCATTCAGATAATTATTATCACGAGACCATCATGACCAATGTTGTGTACTCTTGGCCTCCATTCAGCTAATCGTTACAACATGACCAGTGTGAGTGTCTCTGTCGATAACTACCCCTGACAGCCAATCTGGTAATCTTTAACACAAGATCAGTGTGGGTATCTCTCTAGGAATAATCCTAACCGCCATTCAGTCAATCGTTACAACAAGACCATTGTGGGCATCTCTCTCATGTCTCTTCGACTACTCCCGGCGGCCATTCAATTAATCGTTACAACATGACCTGGGCCCTCTTGCATAAAAAGTTGCGTTTAATTGCAACTCAAACAATTAAACGCAACTTGATTTTCAACAAATCAGGATCGCGTATTTTGGACTTGCGTTTAATTTTTTGAGTTGCGTTTAATCGCAACTTTTTTATGCAAGAGGGCCCAGCGCGTGTATCTCTGTCAATAATTGCTCCTTGACCAGTGTAGGTATCTATCTCATCTCCTGGCCGCTTTTCAATAAATCATTACAGTGGCGGATCCAGGATTTCTTGGGGGAGGGGGCTCAATATTCACAAAACTTTCTGACAAGCAAAAACAAAAACAAAAACAAACAAAAACAAACAAAAAAAAAGGTCCTCAGCATTTTTTGGCCCCTTTTGGTCGTCCCAGGGGAGGGGATCCGGGCCCCCCCCCCCCCTGGATCCGCCACTGAATCATTACGATATTTTATTACCAATGTCAGTATCTCTGTTAATGACTACTCCTACCTGCTATTCGGGTGATCTTTAACCCAAGACCAGTGTGGGTATCATCTAGATCTATTCCTGGCCGTCATTTAATTAATCGTTACGACATGATCAGTGTGAGTTATACACTTCCGGAAAGTTTGAACACAAGATCAGATTGGGTATCTCTATAGGACTATTCCTGCATACCATTCAGGTTATCAATACCATCGGGCTGTTTTGAGTCGTATCTGTACGATACACTTGGCTGCATTCAGGTAATTATTACCACGATACCATTTATGATATCCCTTTTGGACTATTCTTATCAACATTCGTTTCTGTGTCAATCCTCCACAGAATGCTGGTTTGGTAACTCTCACGAGCACCCCTATGAATGCTGGACCCAAACTGCGAGCTCTGCTGGACCGACCAGTCAACGAGAAGGTGCTGCTTCTCCTTCCCGTAGGCTTCCCGGCTAAGGACGCTATCGTTCCGGACTTCAAACGCAAGCCCATAGATCAGATTCTGATCGTTAAATAAAACAGGAATATAATACAACAATAAATAATAACTCTGTCTATACCTTAAATCTCAGGAATGTCTTATAAGGAAACGAAATCTTTGTTCTTGATCCGCATAGGCAGGGGCGGATCCAGGGGAGGGGGGGGGGGGTCTCAACTGGCAGAAAATAAAACCCATTCCAAAACGCTGATGACTTTTTTGTGTGTGTGTGCATGTCAGAGAATTTAGAAGGAAGACACATGGAAACGCTGCTGACTTTTTTTTTTTGCTCATCAGAATTTTTGAGTATTAAAAAAGACACCCCAAACGCAAAACGATGATGACCTTTTCTTTTTCCTTTTTTTGTCTTTGTTTGATTGTCAGAAAATTTTCCCTCACAGAATTCTGGATCCGCCACGGCGCATAGGTATAAGTGACAGAGTGTTGTGAGTTGCTACGACAACTCTGTCCCTTAATACTACTGTGTCATAGTTCAGAGTATGTCGATGTTATTAAATGTAGTGATATCGTTACAATTTTAGGAGACATTATGATCTTGTATAAAAAAAAATAGTATCAACTTCAATGATATTTATTGTAATTGTGAGCTATACGAACTGATGTATTATAATTATATATTTTGTATTTGTAATGGTTTTCCTGTTTTCTCATTCTTGTTTTATGAAAACGAGTAAATTTTTAGAAAGAGCGGGCTCCAATCCCCCCCCCCCCCCATATTTCTAAATCATAAATGTATGCTGGAGGAACGTATTCGCTATTTTTCAGATAAAGTATTCAAGGAGTAACAGAACTTCTATGGGTATTGTGCTCTGCTGCAAAGGGAACGTTTGTAGAAGGACAAGGGGCCTTTAATGGATTGGTTTCAAGCTTTGAAACTCATCAGAGAATACAATTTTTCTGACCCCATTTATTCTCGGTGAGAGGATTATTGTTAAAAGCATACAACCCCCCCAAAAAAAAAAAAAACAAAAAACAAACACTGTTGTTTCATGTCAAGACAAGTACTGCATGACTTTAATGTGTATATGTATATTATTGTTGAAACATCTGTATTCTAAAAAATCGTTTATTCTCTTTTGAAGGGTCGGAAATGTGTCGGAGGAAATCCCCCACATTACGAGTTTTTGGCCTTAGAGACCATCCGAGTTAGAGCTCCAAAACTCGGATTTGACGCATTGAGATTCAGAACGTACAGCACGCGCGATTGAGCTCTTATCAAGTGCCTTAAGCCATGAACGTCCTTGGGCGTGCTTTAGCGCTGATAAGACTCGCCACCAGGGCTTGACTGAAAAGATTATGAGAAACAAAATCTCTGCATTCCAAAACTATATCCTTTTTTTTAACTCCAAGTTTGCGAACGAGGATTCGTATACCAAAATGGCGTTTAAAGCATGGAAATCGGGCAGGTAATGCTGGAGATATCATATTAAAATACACAAAAATATTTCAGATGCGACATTTCCCCCCACGCGGTGTAGGCCTTCACTTACGACGACAGCCGTTTATCAGCTGCATGAGATAAGGGCTGGCCTTGTGCCTTGAAGCTTGTCTGACTGCGACTTCATTACACTAATACTTCTTTATTTCATATTTTATTTTGCTTTTGATTATTACCAGAACTTCAAAAACTAAACGCTAACCCGAATACAACTTCGAACGGTAGAAAATGACCCGGTAGAAGCGAAGACAGGTATTATTCAGTACGTTAAAATTGAAACATTGAGATCCGAGTAACTGAGCGAGAGCTACAACGAGAGATCGACGGACGCGTATTGCCTCGTTGTAGAAATAGGCCTAAACTCGGAAGTCAATGAGTCAATTTTACGTGTAGTCTAGTCTCGGTCCCTAGGCCTATTGCCAAAAGCGGACGTAGAGACATGTTAAGCCCGGCGCACACTGCACGATCCGACTGCGATCCGATTGCTCTGCGACTGTGAGCCCAATCGGATCGCAGTCGCAGCACATCGCAGACTGTACGATTCCACTAAAACCTATATCCGATGATTTTGCAGCGCGTGCGTATTTTGCATCGGAGTAACCATTTTCATCATGTCCTGTATATTATATCAATTAAGAAGACAAGTATCTTTTCTGAAAATAAAATTGATTTACAAAACAAATTGGGCTGTTTTACAGTCGGGAAAAGGGTAGGGGGAGATCCAGGAGAGTTGAGCCTTTTTTCATAATGGGCCATATTTCCCCAAACCTGCATTTTGGGTTGGACAAGTTCTTCTCATTTGAAATTTAGCTCCTATGTTATAATACAATGTGGGTTATGATATTCAATGTGATTGCATTTCAAAGTAGTAGTCCGCGTTTAAAAAAAAAATTGTCGAATGGCGCAAGTCTCCCGCAGGGTGAGGAGAGTTAAGCATACTCATAATGAAAGTTGAGCCACCCATGGGAGAGTTGTGCCACCTTGTAAATGGGAGTAGGGAAAGACATGTTTCGCTTGTGGATTGGCCTGCATTGCCTAATATAAAGTGCTGGTATAATCGCCATAATAATATGCATGATTTCGTAAATGGAAATACAATGACATTTACTAATGGTAAACTATAAATTATTTCAGGCAGCAAATGGATCTGTTTTCCAAATTGTAGACGCATCTTTGATACATCGATCTATGCTGACTTAAAGATGGGCATTTGTAACAATATTAATGAATAATTACGGAACATATTCATCCGCGCAATCAATTCCATGGCATGGGTTATAATTACTCTTGTATTGTTTTTTTTATCAGCGATAGCCAGTGTCATTTTTTAATTACTCAACATAAACAAAATCAAAACTTTCACCACAATGCACACATAAGATGGAACCCTTAGATTTAAACATTGAAAACATAAAACCATTTTCGTATAGACATGATAGAGGTCTAACTTAGAACCACTTAGAACCACTTAGAACCATGGTACCTACTGTTTGAAGTAACAAGAAACAGTGTCGGTTAAAAAGTACAATGAACTCATGTCTGCGTGGGAGAGGGACTTCGAAAAACATATTCCAGTTTCTGGTGCGGTTCTTTTTTCATCATTAAAATGTTGGATTTTAAATTGTTGGTGTGTGACCTCCAAATTCACGGTAGGTCAGGTATAATCAATGAAGGCGGCTTCTAAAAGGACAGTGTATATTGACTCACAATCATGGTATTGAAGAATGTTCTACTGTTAATGAATAGAATCAATGAAACATGCAGTTTAGACATATTCAATACAAGATCTTCCTGCATTCATGTTCTTATAATTTGTGTTGTAAGATTTGTATATCTTATTTAGATCATTCATTAAATGTATATTAGTCATTCTAACTACACTATAGTAAAGTGTCAGTCTTTTTCTTACTTGCTCGCCAAAATTTCGAACTGTTGAAATTAGAGTTAAAAACATATACAGATTCAATAAAAAGGATAACCCAAACTACTTCGGGAAGAAAAAAGGTGTTGAAATTATAAATAGGACTTTGTACGTCATCATTACAGACATAATTGTAATTTTTATTGTTCGTATCTAACCAACAGTATACACCACAAACCACTGCAAATAGAGTACTTCCTGTGACAAATGACAAATTATTCCATCCATGAAGATTCAATATTTACAATTCTGATGAATGTGCAAATGTTAGGGGTTTTTTGCGAAAAATGTGCAGTTTTGCATGTCATTTCCCCCTTTCGAGGATACTGAATATATTGAACTGTCGTGGTTATATTCTACATCAAATTAATTAGTCTAACCAACCTGACACATATTTACAATATGTTTACAACTTGTAGCCATACTAAATATGTATTTCTTTACATAAATATTTATATCACACCACAAACCACTGCAAATAGAGTACTTCCCATGAAAAATGACAAATTATTCCATCCATGAAGATTCAAAATTTACAACTCTGATGAATGTGCAAATGTTGTTTTTTTTGCGAAAAATGTGCTGTTTTGCATGTCATTTCCCCCTTTCGAGGCTTATATTCTACATCAAATTAATTAGCCTAAACCTGACAATATTTACAATATGTTTACAACTTGTAGCCATACTTAATATGTATTTCTTTGTAGAAATATTTATATAGTCATAGTCTGTGGTAGATTATAACCACAAAAAAATGTTATCTCTGTCATCAATCATACTGTTGCAAATAGCAGAACCCTTAATGATCTGTATAATTATGATGATGATGGTGGTGATGACTATTAATATCATCAATATTTCTAGCAGCAGCAGCAGCAGCAGCAGATATAGTAGTAGTAGTAGTAGTAGTAGTAGTAGTAGCAGCAGTAGTAAATAGTATCATCATCATTACCATTATCAAGGTGATTACCATCATCATCATCATCATCATATCATCTTTATTATCATTATCATCACAAAAGGTAAGATATCAAAGAAATTAAAAAAAAAAGACAACTTCTTGTTTCCTAATATTGGTGTTCTAGGGGTTGCATTCTCCCTTTCTCTCTTTCTCTCTCTCTCTTTCTTTTCCACAATATTCCATCCACGTATAATCAGATTGTGTAGTTAAATCAAATTATACTACACAATGCCAAGCTATTCACCTTCAACTTAACAATCCATCAAGCACTATTATAATCATAAATATACACAATATGAGTGTGACTGTGAGAAGTCTCTGCCTGTTCCATGGATTGAATATGTTGAACAAATTTCTGTGCCGAGACAATAACCACATCTACCACTTCACCAAATTTGAGTTCAAATTTTGAACAAAATGCTTCTTATTTGATTATTGTTCCACAGCCCACCTGTATAGTTGTACTTGTTCAACTCTAGTTATACTAACATGCTATATGATGTAAGGCACCCTTCAAACACGTAGGAAATTGAATGCAGTCCTATAAAGTATATTTATTCTTTTTTATCTGCTACTGTTTGCGATTTGGAGCTACATGTTATTCCTTGAAATGTGAGGCTTTCAAATTCCTGTCAAAATGTTTTGATGTTTTTAATAGCTTACTTAAACCATGGACCTTCGTTGGTAGGTCCACGCTTAAACAGCATGGAAGGTCCAGATTGAACTGATTAACTAATGATGTTTCTATGATGCTAGGTATTTGCAACACATGGAATCCAAAACGAAAATGATTGAAATACAAGCTGGTAGATGGTTGGCTACTGTTTTCTATGTAGAGATAGATGTTATGATCCTATGAAATGTACAATTATATATATAAGAATGTTTTGATGCATGACTTTTCGAGCTCGCTTTATAAACAAATTACGTATTTTAAATTGGTGTCCTTGATTGCACATCTCGCGCATGTGGGTTGATATGACATTGTGTTTCATGTAGCCTACATCTATAGGCCTAATATTATGTCATTCAAATGTAGTCATTATCTCTATTAACTCCCATTTCATGAGATTTCCATTTGAGAGCCTAGGACAAAAGGGATGTGCAGTTTCTGTAGTCGCTTGAATACAGCTTTTTTTTTTCAAGTAGTAATCTCACACATTGGCATTAAATGTGTACCAGAGGAGAGTTGAGCCATGGATCAAGTCTCCTATAATGATTAGTGGCTCATCTCTCCCCAGGTCGGCCTTTTTGACATGTGAATTGACTCCCTTCAAAGCAGTTCTATCAAATTCCATCAAAACATCTTCAATAAATCTACAATGCATAGGCTACATGTTGCCCACAATGCGACAAAAGTAACTGTTCCTATGTAAATGATAGAAAGGGTCGAACCTCTAACTCTAAAATCCACTTTTTGGAGCAATTTAGAGTTCTTCCTTCACCTCATGTTTGTAGAGTTGTTATGCAACTTTTTGCCTTAACTGAAAAGAAAGATATGTGACACACTACCAACAGGGGGCGTTTGAACTTTCTTTCTTGAATGCAAGTGGTAGTTCTAGGGGATGGATCAACTCTCCTTGTGGCTCAACTCACCTGGATCTCCCCTACATGCATCGTTTACACCAAATAGATTATTCTTTTTTAAAATGATAGTCACAAGACCCAGCCCTGAGAGACCGGGGTATGAATGAGAACTAGAAGATCAGAGGGTATTATGAGAAAGAGGATGCCGACATGTCTGCTGGGGGGCGGACTTCGATCAAGGGGAAGGGGGAGGGAGAGTAAAGAATAAGGGATTAAGAGAGAATGAAAGAGAGAGAGGGGAGGGGGGCTGTAGAGTTATTAAGGGGGAAATGAGAAGATGGGGTAAAATAAAGAGAGTCAGATGAAGGGAATGAGCAAGAAATGGAAGAGGTGAAAAGAATGGTGGAAATGAAAAAAGAGAAAGAAGAGGGTAAAACTGAGACACGGAAAAGTAGAGCAGGAGAGAGAAAGAGAGAAAGATGGTGGGGGGGGGGGGGGGGAGGTGATACTGAGTGTAAGAGAAGAAATTGGGAAAGATGCAGACAGGTCCCATATTGTAGAAATATAGCATTGAGCCGACTTGGAAAGAAAGAAGAACGGAAATTGAAAGAAAGAAGGAAAGAAGACCCCCCCCCCTAAAAAAAAAAAAAAGGGGGGGGAGAGTCGAGAGTGAGATAGAAAGAATGTGAGAAGAGTAAGACAGAGTAAAAATGAGAGGAGTTAAAAGGAAGGAGAAAGAAATGCAGCAAGAGAGAGAGGGGATGAGAAAGCTAGGAAAGACTGGAATAAGAATAAGATTAATAGAGTGAGAGACAGCTTGGGACAAAGAGAGAAATTGATTCGAAGTAGGGAGACATAGGGTGGTATAGGGTGGAAAGAATGAAAAGGGGAAAGGGAGTTCCAGATTTAAAAAAAATGTTTATACATGATTCAGCCCCCTACCCCTTTCTCACTCAAACCTTTTTTTTTTTCGAAATCATCTTTCAATGTTGATCCATAATTCATCTCCCTCTCTCTCTCGCTTGCTTATGCATACTCATATTTTCTACTTCCTTCCTCTCAATCCCTTTCTTTCAACTTCTCTATAACTGAAGTTTCCTTCTATTCAGATTCAATAATTAACTCCAAATCAATCATATGGAAACATTCATTTTCAGATATATTCTTGGCACATATCCCGACTCATTAATTGGTCTTCTCCATAAACCATCTTTATCTAGCAATTTCATTCTAATTTCCTTCATACCTCTCCTTTATTTTAGTTCTCTATTATTTTGTTCTGCTCTGGAAGTACTTAAAAATGCATGTAGCAATGTTGATGAGAAATCTTAGACATGTTAGAAGCATGCCTTTTTTCTATATCTATCATGTAATGTACAATCATGTAGATTGCACAATTTCTGGCATGGTTCTTCAGACATTCATACGACACCTTGAAACTCAACAACAAACAAAGTTTCATTACCAAGCTTCTTTATTTCGTTAAATTATTTAATAAATGAAACAAGCTGATCAATAAATCAAGAAATTTGTGAATGTTGAGATAACAATTTCTTTGAGAATTCATAGATTCATAGATCACATTAGATTCATGAACATGTGAAAATGATGGGACAAACTATAAGAAATTTGTGAATGTTAAGATAACAAATTCTTTGAGAATATCAAATTGGTGAAATTGTAATGTGACAGTGGTGACATTATTTAATAGTGTCGGACAACTCTTCTCATTTGTTTCTGGCGATCATAATTTCCATTTTTGCCTTCCGTGCTGTTTTACTAATATTAATTAAGGATAACATGATGTTATATGTCCTCCAGTAAACAAAATACTTGCTTCTCAGTCATTGAATTTTAAAAAATGATTGATTTCATTAATTATGATGACAGAAACAAATGGGATAGTTTTCCTATATACTTGCAATTAGACTCAAATGCATGCAGTGCAAATATAATGATTTTATCTCTAAAGTCAGGAAAGGTGGTAAGGGGGGGGGGGCCTGGTCACGGAGCTCCTTAATTGATGGGAATCTAATGACTGAAAACTGCCCTCTTCCCTTTACAGATAAGCTTGTGTAATTCCATACATACAAACTTTGCAGAATGTTAAGTTTTCAGAAATAAGAAGCAATATATTAACTATAGAGTAAGCAATAAATTCAAATGGAAATTTTTAATTGAATCTAAATTTGGTCTAACTTGCAATATTATGTTTAACTGCATTAAATTCAATGTGGGGTATTCTTTTTAACTTACTGGATAATGAAAATAGCAAAGCATATGTAATTGTACTGTTCAGTCTCGCCAATTCTAGAAAAAAAAATCCTCAAACTCATGCCTATGATGATGACCAACTAAGGGCAGCTGCAAAATATAAGAATTTAGATATATGCCTTTTTTACTGTCTGATTTCTGTCGTAAGGATGAGTAGCACAGAATAGACTATTCTCTTCATCATACTTTTATTTTCAATATCCCACTCATAGTGATATATCTTTGCCTTTTTCTTAATTCTTTACATTCATCGTCTGTGACTGCCAATGTCTGGGAGATTCTTCAGGGTCCTCCCTGTCAGTGCCAATGCCTCATCAATCTGGAGAGAAAATAATGAAAAGGTCTTGCTATACACACATGTATAAATTATTACAAAGTGTCTATGATTTGAAAGTTGATTTATATTGAATCTGAAAGAAAAAATATAGTCGTATCTTATTGTATAGTGGCGAATAAACAATATCTGAATTTGCAATGACATCATGAAGCAAACGGTGTATAGATATGATCAGGGAAGGCATGGACAATGTTACAGAAGAGGGGGGGGGGCAGTCGCAAGAACAGTTCTTGTCCCCTCTGATTTGCCAAATACCCCCCCCCCTAAAAAAAAAAAAATGATAATAATAATAATAAAATAAATAAATAAATAAATAAATAGATAAAATGAAAAAAAAAAATCAAACAAATTGAATGAAGTCTTCTTGACACTAGCATGGCTACGACAATCGTTCCCAACATATTTTGTTTTACTGTGAAACAAGTTAGTCAAGTTAGTCAAGTTAGTTGTGTATATTCCCAAGAAAGGGCAGTTTTTAAAGCTAATATCTAATTTCACCTGTAATATAGATGATACATGTGATGACCTCAAATGTTATGCAGCTACTACACCTTCTGGGTACTTGTTGCATCAGGTCTTTTTCGAGTAGGTAGCCCCCCTTTGTCCAATCTTGAAAGCCAAGTTAGTCATCCTTATGCAGCACTTGTACCTGAAATGGAAACCACAATACATTTTTGGTTTATAGTCTGAGGTCTATCATCACATGCTCATTTTTAGGTTGCAAAAGCTGAGGTATTTAATGGCAAACTAAAATTGAACTTAGTTTAGTTTGTATAATAAGAGAGATTGACTCAGTCTTTATCTTTTCCCTAAATGTACCCTTTAATATTTGAATAGAAACTGTAACTGTAAATTATTGAGCCGCCCCCCCCCCCGCCCCTCAATAAATACATTCAAAATCGTTGATGGTCTGAAAGTAATTAAAAAAATACCCAATGTAAATGTTTGTTGATAGAGAAATAAATATGTCCTTAGATCTAAATAAATGAAATAATAAACGGCCAAACACAAAATTATAAATCCAACTTAAGTTGTTAAAGCTAACAACATATAAACAGGTCTACCAATTAAAATTTTTTTTAGATTAGGTCGAGTTAGAGTGTGTGGAAATTACAGGGAGGCAAAAGAGGAAAAGAAAAAGAGGAAGAAGAAAGAAAGAAAAATAAAATAAAATGTAGATCTAAGCCGAGTTAGATCTAGATCAAGATCTAAATGACATGTTAAACTCTCGAGCCTAGATCCATGAAGAAGAAGCAGAAGAAGCAGAAGAATTGGAAGAAGAAGGAGGAAGAGCCTGAGAAAAAGAAGACGAAAGGAGGAGGAGGAGGAGAAAAAGAAGACGAAAGGAGGAGGAGGAGGAGAAAAATAAGAACTCAAGAAGAATAAAATTAAAAAGAAGATGAAGAGGAAGAAAAAGAAAAAGGAGAAGGAGGAGCTAGGATCGAGGAGAAGAAGAAAAAGAATTAAGTTCTTCACTTTTATTACTTTAGTTTTAACAATTACTTTGCAGAGCTAACATTTTGTAAGATCTGAAAATAAATTCTTGTTGCCTACCTCGAACTGGATAGCTGGGACTGGTCTTGTCTTGATTGAAGGTGAATTGAGTCGCTTTTGACTTTGACACTCCTCGAAGTCTTTTCCTGAAACAGGCTGGTTGTTGCTTATGAATACTGACTAATATTATTTCTCTTGCTCATTGTCTAACTAGTCTATTTTGTTTCGCCAAGCAGTGGCGGCACCAGGATTTTTAAAGTGGGGGGGGGGGGGGGGGCAAATGGGGGGCAAAAGAAAATGTTGGGGGGGGGGGCAAGGGCGGACAAAAAAAATTTTGACACTTTTGTAGTGAAAATGTACAGAATATTCGGCTATAAACCTACCCAGATATGAGGACATTTTGAGCATCTAGCTGAACTGCCCGATTATAAAGAGGTGTTAGTTATATACTGCGAGCGAGCGATGCGAGCGAGCAAAAATTTTGACATTTTTCGTAGTAAAAATGTCCAGAAATTACATATTCGGCTATAAAACTACCCCAATATGCATGAGGACATTTGAGCATCTTGCTGCCCGATTATGAGGTGGTAGTTATTTATTGCGAACACTTTTTGTCGTGAAAATGTACAGAAATTATATTCGGCTATGAAACTACCCAGATATGAGGACATTTGAGCATCTTGCTGCCCGATAATAAGGTGGTAGTTATACATTGCGAACGGGCAAAAATTTTGAAACTTTTTGTGGTGAAAATGTACAGAAATGATTATTTGGCTATAAAACTACCCCAATATGAGGACATTTGATCATCTCGCGGCCTGATTATGTGGTGGGAGTTATAGGCCTGTATTGCGAGCGAGCGAAGCAAGCGAGCAAAAATTTTGACACTATTATAGTGGAAATGTACAGAAATTATTCGGCTATAAAACTACCCAAATATGAGGATATTTACACGAGCTGAGCGAACAAATTTGCCCCATGCCCCCCTCCCCACCTTGATGCCGCCACTGCTTTCCAAGTTTCCGTTTTCTTTCTTTTTCCTTCTTTTCTCCATTCCTTTTTCACATTTTTCTTTCCTTTTCTTTTCTTTTTCATTTTATTTTTTTTCACTCCGAAAATTATTGGGGGGGCAACTGGGGGGGGGGGCAAAGCTTCTGACTGGGGGGGGGGGGGCAAATGCCCCCCCCCCCATGCCCCCCCCCCCCCTTGGTGCCGCCACTGTCGCCCAGACCGTCCAGTTATACGGTAAGAGGAGACATCCTCGACCTTCACTGCTAAGTGGTTCAGCAAGCACAGTCTACGGTACACAGGTTTCAGCCCGCAAGAGACTGTGGGAGCGAGTTGTGCGTTGTGTGCGTACAACTTCAGCTGCTTTTTTGTGCGATGAGCTTTTTCCTGGTTTTGGTGATCATCTCAAGCAAATTGACGATGACGTCATCATTTTGCACCATCCTGATTGGCCAAAAGATTAAAATCGCACGACTCATCGCAAAAGATTCAACATGTCGAATCTCTGCGATCGGATCGCTGTCATAACCCTTGTAAAAAATTACCATGGTTTTACCATCATAACCATGATAAAACCATGGTTAAACCATGGTTTTACAATGAATCGATCATCATCCATGGTTTTACAATCAAGACCATGGTTAAACCATGGATAAAATGAGGGTAAACCATGGTTTTACGATGGTTGATGTACCATAGTCATAAAACCATGGTCAAACCATGGTCAAATCATGGTCAAAAGACCATGGTAATAAAACCATAGTGAAAGCAGTGTGTTACCATCATTACAAAATCATGTTAATAAAACCATATTGAAACCAGTGTGTTACCATCATTAAAAAACCATGGTAAAATAACCATGATTTCAACCATCATTTTACCATGGTTAAAAAAACCGTGGTACTAATATCATGGTTAAACCATTTTCTTATCATGGTAAAAACATGGTTATAAAACCATGATTCAAACTATGGTTTTACCATTGTTAAAAAACCATGGTAATTAAATCATGGTTTAAATCTTCGTTTTACCATGGTTAACAATCGTTTTACCGTGGTCAACAACCATGGTTATAAAACCATGATTCAAACTATGGTTTTACCATGGTTAAAAAATCATGGTACTAATACCATGGTTAAACCATTTTCTTATCATGGTAAAAAACCATGGTTATAAAACCATGTTTGCAACCATGGTTTTACCATGGTTAAAACACCATGTTAATTAAACCATGGTTTAAATCTTGGTTTTACCATGGTTACAATCGTTTTACCGTGGTCAACAACCATGATTCAAACCATGGTTTTATCATAGTTAAAACACCATGGTACATGTAATACAACCACGGTTTAAATTTCTGGTCATGGTTATTACACCATTGTTAAACAATCGTTTTACCATAGTCAACAGTCATGGTTATAATACCATGATTGAAACCATGGTTTTATCATGGTTAAAAAACCATGGTAACTGAATAAAACCATGATTAAACTACAGTTTTACCCTTGTTAATACACCATGGTAATACAACAATGATTTTCCCATGGTAATAAAAAAATCCATAATAGTAATACCACTGTACATCTTACCATGGTTAAACTCCATGGTTATAAAGCTATTATTGAAACCATGCCGGTTTTACTTTGGTTAAAACACCATGGTAATAAACCCATAATATTTGTGGAAATAGTTAATCTTAACTGGTTGCCAAACAAAAAATAAGTAAAACAAGATAATATTTTTAAAGAAAGTAAGCTGTATATCTATAAATAGGGCCTACTGCCAGAAACATCACAAGTATAACTGCATAGTCTATCATGTAACCGCTATGGGTCCTAGTTGTTAGATAATTACAGAAAGACCATTCAGTAACAGACCAGGAAAATGTATTCTGGTCAGCAAATTTAGATATCATATTTAGATGGGGCATCTAGGAGACTCGAGAGAAAGAGAGGGAAAAGAGAGAGAGAGAGAGGTCTATTGCTGAGCTGGTAAATTTAGTCTAGTACAGTCGACAACAAGTAGGCTCTATATGCAGACCCAATTTAGCTCAAAGGTCATGGAGGAGAGACCGAGGGACTAAAAACCTCTTAATCAGGAACCCTTGTAAAAAATTACCATGGTTTTACCTTAAAAACCATGATAAAACCATTGTTAAACCATGGTTTTACAATGGATCGCTCATAATCCATGGCTTTTAATCCATAACATTGGTTAAACCATGGATGAACTTTGGGTAAACCATGGTTTTACAATGTATTGGTTAATATACCGTGGTAATAAAACCATGATGAAACCTTGGTGAAATCATGGTCACTAAGACCACAGTAATAAAACCATAGTGAAAGCAGTCACAGTGGTTAAAGTGTACCAATGACCTGAAAAAATAATTCATGTACAGCTAGAAAGTATAAAATCAACCTCAAAGAACTTTGTCTGGTATTCTATAGGTCAACAGTTAATGAGTATGAAGGAAATAGAGGATAACATGAGAAAATGCTCGCGCAACCAAACTCCGAGTTTGGTTCCGCGCGAGCCTTTATCTTGGAGAGCGCGTACGGGTGCGTCGAGTAGTCTACTCACGAGTCGCTTATAGAGAGTGTAATTAAAATTGCAATATCTCTTTATAGAATTAATATTTGAAGCCCATATTTTGAATATAGTATACCGACAAGAAACTTCTACCATACAGAGCAAAATTATTTTTGGTGATTGGTACCCTTTAAATAACCGTGGTAATACAACCATGATTTCAACCATAGTTTTACCATGGATAAGAAACCATGGTAGTATAATACAGTGGTTAAACCATTGTCTTACCATGATAAAAACTATGGTAATAAAACCATGCTTTAAACCATGGTTTTACCATAGCTGAATCACCATGGTAATATAACCATCATTTCAGCGATGGTTTAACCATGGTTACAAAACCATGGTAGTAATGCCACGGTTAAACCGTCGTTTTACCATGGTGATTTAAATACCATAGTTACTCATTTGAATACATGTATTTCATTTGCATATTTGTGAAATTTTAAACAAAATTCAATATTTTAAGAAAAGGGCAAATGCAATATTATTGTTTTTCATAAATATTTATTATGAAATTAGTTGTGAGATATTTCTTGAGTGAATTTTAATATGTCACTTTCCATATTTTCTAATAATAACATAAACTGTAATTAACTAACCATTACCACAAGTAACAGATTCTCAGGTTGGTATATAAGACTGAAACCCATAGGTAACTAGTGGCTATGGCGCGGCCATGATACTGCATTGTGATTTATGATGTTATAATGATTATGACTTGTGCTTGTGTGATTAGTAGTTTAAGTTTCATATTAACCATGTTATGTAATATGTTATGTAATATAATACTTAAATTAAATAAATGGAAGTTATGTAACCGTGCAGTTGATATTTCCAACTTGAATTACAATGGATTTACCATGGTTTCCGCCGGAACTTTACTGTGGTAAAACCATTGTAAAACCAAGGTTTTACTGTGGTTTTGACCGTGATTTTATTGTGGTTTAATCATGGTAAAACCATGGTTTTACATTGGATCCATGGTACGGTAATACCATGGTAAAACCATGGTTCACCGAACCATGGTTTGACCATGGTTATATATCATGGTTTAAATCACGGTAAAACCATGGCTATCGGGGATTAAATCATGGTCAATTTACCATGGTAAAACCATGGTTTTACCATAGTTTACCATGATAAAATCACATTCAGAACCATGGTTAAACCATGGTTATTGGGGATTAAATACTAGTCAATTTACCATGGTAAAACCATGGTTTCACCATAGTTTTACCATCATAAAATCACATTCAAAACCATGGTAAAACCATGGTAAGTCTGTTCCAATTTACCACCCTATTACCATGGTAATATCATGGCATTACCATGGTTTTACCGAACCATGGATCCATTGTAAAACCATGGTTTTACCGAGCCGTGAAATCCATGGGTTTTTTTTTACAAGGGAAGCTATAGCACACTACACGATCCGATCAAAAATCAGTCGGATCGCAGTCGGATCGTACAGTGTGCGCCGGGCTTTAGGCACATTTCTATTTCACCCCATTAAGGTGATAGTTTTGGGAACCCGGGGGGGGGGGGGCACTCAACTATATTGCTGTACACAACCGCGACCAAAAAACCGCGTGAAAAGGGTAGTTTTTGCCGACTAAGGCGCGTGACGCGCGTGACGCGTTTAGGATGTCAAAAACGCTAAAAATTGGGAAAAAAGGGTATATTTGTGGAGTTTTTCAATACGCGTTTAGGGTATCTTTCCCCCCTTAGTTATCTGGATTTCGCCGGGGGATTTTGTGCGATCTAGAATTCCACGAGTCTCTTTTGAAAACTTTAATAGTTGCTATTGACAGACCTGTACGTTTGAGAGGTTTAATTCAAATTGAGGTAGACCTTGTTAAGGGTTAAATATTTAAGGTGGTTAAACCTTGACTTTTTAGAGGTTTAATTGAGGCAGACCTTGTTTAGGGGTAAGTTACTTGTTTAGGGGGTACAATTTTCAAGAAAGCACGCCAAAATCCTTGAATAGGGTGTAAATTTGACCAACGGATAAAACTTGTGTAGGGGTGGTTTGGAAAACCTGTGGTCGCGCTTGTGTACAGCAATATAGTTGAGTGCCCCCCCCCCCCCCCCCCGGGTTTGGGAAGCCCTCAAAAACTTTTCGTGAGATTTCTTTGATTTTATTTAATAAATAACAGGGTACTAACATAACTAAGATGCTGTGAAGTTTTTTCCTCCTCTAGTGAAATATTTATCGAATGAGAGGTCTAAAGTAATAAAAATCCCTGGCCCAAAAAAGAGGGGATGTAAATTCAAACAACGGCCACACACATCATTCACATGAGGATTGCTGTGTGTTATAGAATACGCTACACATAGTGCGAAGCGCTGGGTTTATTGTGTGGGGAACCTTCGGGTGGATATGGTCTTAGCGTGAGGCAGTGAAAAGCCGTTACCAAGCGTTTCTTGCAGATATTTACACAGCTTCAATTTGTTCGAAATCGTGAATGGAATGTTAGATAATCTCGTACATGTGTCTTATGATAAAAGGAGAATAGTATGCGAATATGTTAGATAAGTTTCTTGCCAGTGTGATTTTTGCTACCGAGACTGTCTATGAGCTTTAACGATGATAATTGTAATTAAAATGTTTGATTCATTTTCAAGCATTTTCAAAGAGATTTATACACGATACTGAAATCACTTTCTTTTATAACTTGCACATGTTGACAACTTTTGAAACCACTGAGGCTAGGGGGATGGTGGCAGAAAATATATAAATAAAAGAATACATTTGTGGAAAAAATATTCACTCAGGAATATGTAATTTTATAATGAATAAAAGCAAATTTTGTGGCGAAAATAGTCAACTCTGACTAATTGCCAAATAAAATTATAAATCGTGGAGTTACGAAAATGATGGTTCCGGCCTTCAACGGTAAGTGTCTGAGTATGCAGACTAACCCAACTCCACGATGACAGATATACATATGATAGCGCTCGAGCTTCAGAGAGTCGAGAGCTACCCCACGTTCGTTGTGTTGATGCTAAAATTACTGGTCCAAGGCCTTGTGTTGACTGAAGGATTAGCTTAAAGATAACCATCTCCAGGAGGCTAGGGCCCCCAATCCGAAAGTCAATGCGTCAATCCTCTAACACACAAATTTCGTCATGCACCCCCACCCCCCCCCCCGAGTTTTATTTTCCTTTTCGTTAATGGACAGTCAAGTTAGCAGTATGTTCATTCATTTTCAAACAGGTAAAAGAAGTCCAAAAAAAAAAATTGCTCGGCTTTGCCTTCTTTATGAATCTAATTTCTCCAATTTATTCGTTATTTACGCATTCTCACGTTTTCAAAATTAGTTTGTTGTTGCAAAATGATGTAGTCATCTAATCATATGGGTGTAAAAACAATTATTGGACTACCCTTAACTTTTCATACTGGATCGTTTCAAAATAATGTGTACAACGAATTCAAAGTAGGCTTTCACATCAGCTACAAAAAATTTCGACCTTTTTGAAATGAAAATGTAATTTTGTCATTTATCTGGTACGTAATTTTTCTTTTCTTTTCTCTCTCTCTCTCTCTCTTTTTTTTTTTTTTTTTTTTTGGGGGGGGGGTGGAACTTTGGGGGCGGGGGGCTGCAGTCCCCCCACGCCCCCCCCCCCCCCCCGTACGTGAGTGGTGCTCACGGGGCTCGAGCAACCCCACTTCATAATCAGAAATCGTTCCGCGGCTCTTGCATTTGTTTATCAACTTTGTTCTGTTCCATGATTTTACCTTACTGTAGAATATGTATCTTTTTTCATCATTATTATTTATTCCTGATCTATGACATTGCAGGAACACGACTTCACATATTGTTTCTAAATCTTGTTATGTAAAAACAATTTGAAAATTCGAAGGGAAGGGGTGCATTGTTGAATCCATTGCATAAATCGCGAACATGCTTGTCTATTGATGAATTCGAATTCCCAAAAGTTCGCGATCCGTAGCTCCCGTAAATTTGAATGCTCACTGGGTAAAATTCTAATTTGATTGCTCATTCTATCAAAATGCATGATTTAAGTATGCAGTCGCTTGCCCTAAAATTAAATTGAATGCTCATTTTAGGCATTAATGAAATTAAGCGACTGTGCATCAATTTAAATGCAGTTTTGATGAATTCGACAGGGAAAACCTTTATCGAAATCAACCCGTTCTGAGCCATAGAGATAGGATCATATGTTCTAACCCAAAGTGACCCTATCTATATAAGTGGTTATTTTCGCGGTGGTTTTATTTTCGCGATTTTCGCGAGTCGGTCCTCGCGAAAATTTCTACTTCAATATATGGCTGTTTATAGTAACAAAAACATCACAAAAATCGCGAAATTAAACCCTCGCGAATTTCCCTACCTAGTCCAAAATCGCGAAAATATCTGTACGCGAAAAAAACAGCTTATACAGTATAGGATCTCTATGGTTCTAACACTGAAGTTTAGGTAGAGTTCAGTGGTTCTAAGCGCATGCTGCCCTCATCGGTGAAACACACACCTGTGTGTGTGTGTGGGGGGGGGGGGTGTTTTTTGTGCGTGTATGTTTGTTTGTATGTTCTTAATACATCAAGATCATTGACCCCTCTCCCTCTCTGACACTGCAAGTGAATTTAAATTTCATGAATGGAATTCAGATAAAGACTTTGACCTTTTTCCAGTTAATAATTATGAAAGCAAATACATTTTATCTGATTAAACGAAACCTTTAAAACTCTATAGCTTTCTCTTAGAGTTTGTCTTTCTATTTTAAAGATAAAGCTGAGGTCTGCTGATGAGATTGCATTTTGAAAGAAACTGCTTCAAAACAAATGGGAAAGGTTGATCATGTCTGCATAAGAATTGATGCATACTGTGAGGTTTGGGAATCATCAAACTGATAAGAAATTGACCCCATCTCGTTGAAAAGCACATGCACCGCACACAGAAATGGGTAAGGGACTACATACAAAAGCGACATAAATGTTCGGCCCGAACACTTATATCTCTTTCTCGTCATATTTCGAATATGAGGGCATTTGAAGAGCAACCCTTTTCAGGGGGCATTGATTTTCTTATAATTATGATGTTCTTACCAACTGACATTAAAGGATTGAGAAAGCTCACAAATTATTTTACACTTTTCCAAGAACTTAACCTTCTCTTTGAGTCATTTTTCTGCTTTGTTCTAGTCTATAAATAATAAAAACGAATATGTGGCAATTACTTTTTACTTCTTATATGATAGAATAGAAAGGACATATTGCTAAAATCAAGCCAATATTATGATAACCTTTATCTGGAGCGGTGTAACAAAGAAAAACAATTTCCAAATCCAGGTAAAAGCGGAATTGACATAAACTTGAGACTAAAATTATTTCATGTGATCAGATAAGATAGGGAAGATATTTATTTGAAATGAGTTATCAATGAATGCTTTTCAAAATCTAATTGGATTTTACTTTATTTCGTAATATTTTGTAAGGTAGTAAAAGTTTGTGCAAAGTTTTCTTTTTATCTTGTTAGGATTTTTTTTTTTTTGGGGGGGGTATATGATAAATAAAGGCATTTAACTATAAAACGCATTTTGTGGATGATCTTTTTTTTTTTCCTTCTGTTTTTCGCCCCTCACCCCCCCCCCCCCTTTTGATCTCTATTTATGTCTCTAATTTCTGACTTTTCTCTCTCTCTCTCTCTCTCTCTCTCTCTCTCTCTCTATCTATCTATCTATCTATCTATCTATCTTTCCTCTCTCCCCTCTCTCTTGCCTTTTCTCTTTATGTGGCTCTATTTTTGTCTGACTTTTCTCCTTTTGCATGTACATGTACATGTATGTGCTTGTTTCTCTTGTTTCTCTTTTGGTTTCTGTGTGTATGTCCCCCTACCTCCCCCACCCACACCCCCCCCCCCCATCTCTCTCTCTCTCTCTCTCTCTCTCTCTCTCTCTCTCTCTCTCTTTCTCTTTCAGCTTTCGTGTCTTAAAGTAAAATCTTCATTTTCTTAACACAATAATAATACAATTACGTGTACAATTATGTGTTCTGCTACTGGATTATACATTTTGGGAAAATCTGGAGAATATTCACCAATAGTAATAGGAATAACCTTTTTTCTCTGTCTATGTATAGATCTATCCACCCACCCCCCCCCCCCTAAAAAAAAAAAAAATAATAACTACATGTATGTGTGTACATGCAAGCCAGACAAAGTTTCATTCAAGAGCGCCATCTCCAGCCAAGAATTATTGTTTTAGGTGATTTGTTCAAAGCATTCCCTTTTTTTTTCTTTTTTTTCTATCAGACTGAGGGGAAAGGGGCAATAATATTAGTATACGTTATTTAGTATCCATGTATGAATATACTTCTCGTTTTGAATTGGGGTACAAAGTCATGATTAAAGCACTGGCGTAGCCAGGGAGGGGCACAAGGGGGCCATGGCCCCCCCCTGTTGATCGGAGAGCAAAAAAAAACAAACAAAAAAACAAAACAAAAAAAAACAACTAATTTCCTTTTCACATGCTGGTCTTACTAGGACTTACCCTACCCCTACCTTACAATCGAAATAGGAAAAATAAAATGGAAATATTACCAAAAAAGTAAACAAAATAAACACTGCTTTCATTTCCAGCAAAAACTGTTCCTTTCCAAATCATAACCCCGAAACTTTGTTAACAACATTGACTAAGTAGATTGGTAACAGAACATTTATATTTCTTTTAGTTTGTCGAGAGTTGAAAGAAATTGTACTCAGAATGATGAAGAGGCGTATCAGTTATTCTTGCCGAATATAAACCTCTCTTTGTGAATGGGTGTATGTCCGATGGAGGCAATAACCATTTTCTTCGTTTTGTAAATCTTGAGTTTGTTTAAGAGTTATCATTGTGGTAGCCAACATTGCTTTTATACGAAAACGATGTCACCGTTATATCATTTTTATGGTCTTCATCCGAGGAGAAGCAAAACACTGTTTTTCAAGGTAGAGTTCGATTTTATAGAGGAATATTCAAAAAAGATACAATTTCATTCTTTGTTCAAGTCGTATTTTATATACTAGTAAGTCATCGGACGAGATGCTTTCTGCTTTGATGTTTACAGTTTTGAGTCAAATCTATTATCACTAAATTGAATGACAAAAACGGCCTTCACATGTGGCAAATCATGTGCGCTTGACTTGGTTGTATGAAGACTTTGTTTAGCCCGTTCTCTATGTGTAATTACATTATTTCCATATGTTTTTATTACAAATTGTGATCTCTATACTCTTTACACGATGTAATTCTAATATTTTTCCGTGCTAAATACTCACATTGATGTTCATTTTGGTTACAAAAATTAATCAAACTATATAATTCCTCAGTACTTAAATGAAGGAGTACGTAGCTGGATTCGTGTAGTATATACGAATTAGGCAACTAATGAACAACCTCTAACCGAGAAAATGAGATAAAGAGCTAAACAAGGCAGCTAAATAAATTGCTAAAGTCTTTTACATACACCTAATAAAGATGTTGCATGTGTTTTCAAATGAGACTACCGCTTGAGATGAGATATAAATTCCACTCCATGAGAAAGGGCGTCCTCTTAGTCATATGTTAGTCAATAGTCAGTGTGTCTGTGTGTGGGTTTTTGGTTGTTAGTCTGTATATTTTCCTATCCGAAAACACGGGTTTCAACGTTTCGTATGTACACTGGTACAGCTATTTATACACACCAACTACATGTAATTTTGCGTATTGCTTGGAATTCTGGAGCCCCAAGGAGTGGTAATCCTTCCACTACAATTCATTCCAGCGGAGTAGAGAAAAAAAAATCCTATTTCATCTGTCACTTCTCAAGTAGGTTACACCAGAATAGAATTTTAGGGTGCAGAAAATGCCATTTTCATGACCTGGTTTTAAAAAAATTTCCTACCGTGGGAGGGGGTATACCCCTCCCACACCCTCCCCCGCTCGGTCGCTTCGCTCCTCGCCTTGGCCCCCCTCTTGAAAAATCCTGGCTACGCCAGTCAGGATTAAAGTTATTAGCATACCTATCATTTAGTTTATAGGCCTACAAAAATATTCTCAATTGAGTCGAAATACAGGGACAGAGTGAAATAGAGTGAAAATAAATAAATGAATAAATAAACAAAAATTATAAATTCATTCATTCATTCATTTGAACAAATAGTTAAAAAATTAAAAATTAGAAGGAAAAAAATTCACAATAAATACTGATAAAACCAGAAATATATTTACCAAATATGTTGTACTAAAAGAGGTTTACTGTGATTTGAAAGTACACTTTAAACATTTGCATTGATTTTTGCTTCTTTTTCTTTCGAAGCTCGTGGCATAATTTCACGACCTTATGAAAAATATTAGTGCAATAGAATACTGAACATTTTAAAGGACATGGTACAAAAATATTTCAATTTTGTTGTTGCCAACATGATAACCAAACACAAACACTTAGCAAAATATTTTTCAAAAAAATGCAATAGTAGATAGATAGGCTAACTATGTTTTCTGCATAATTATGTTTCAAAAGCAAAGTCAGGAGAAAGGTGTAACAAAGCATGTATAATCATTACTTAACACCAAAAGATTAAGGCGTTTAAATTATTTTTCTTGATATTCATACGTCGATAAATAACAAGATTTTTTTTTTAAGTTTGATATTTCCTGAAAAGCTTGAATTCCGAAAGATTCAAAGTTGTATTATATACTTTAAAGACAAATTAGCTTTAAAATATTAGCACTGAAAGTGGAATTAAGACACAAATTTTTCCCTAGATATCTGATAATTTTTTATGCATGTAGGCCTTCATGTATTATGAACGACTGTTCTCAAAAAGTGAAAACATTATTATGCCATATACACATAGACATTCGAATTACGTTTAAAAAGAATAATGTATAATGATAAATTGACCTTTTTAGCTTCAAAAGTTTTCAGCTTTCATATAGACTATATATAAAGAATAGAAATAAAATGATTTTCAGTTATTTTGATTTACAATTTAGGTTTTACCATTTGGGGATTTAAACATTATAATTATAGCAGAATATAGATATCAGAAATATGATTAGCTATTGGTGATAAATATAATGATAGAACTCATAATATCATTTATTTTCATGAAATCATCAGCAGTAAACCGACACTGTAACATCGTCACGCCACTGGCCTAACATTTGGATGATAAACGGTGAACGATCGCGTGGATTCCCTGAGTAACAAATCGACTTTGTATTGTGAGTCTATTTCTTTTTCACCGTTGATTCAAGTTAGAACAAATATGAGTGTGTTATCCCTTGAAATAATTTATTTCCATGGTCACAGTCTATACTGTACTGGGAAAATGCTGTATAAAAATTGACAACGTGGTGGTAATTGTGTTTCCAACAAACTTTTGGGCAATAATATATATGCCTAACTTGAAGATTTAAAATCAAGTTCAAGTTCAAGTTCAAGTTCGCTTTTATTTCATATTCACATTTCACATTTCAGTGTTAATACATTATTGTCGGTTGTAGGTTCGTTAACAAGAATTAATAACGATAAAAAATAATACAGTGTTTATGTAATAAACATGAGTACATAAAAAATATATTGTATCAGTTTCGGTTACTTGTCGTAATTTAAAAGAATAACTAACAAAATTGGAAATGGGGATATGAAGGAGCCTAAAGTAAAAGCAGAGCTTGTTGGTTATAGGCTCCAGAGAGTAATAAAATATAAGTCTTACAGGGTTGTGTAAAATAACAAGAAACAGTTATAGTTAAGTTATAGTAAAATGAAAAAAAAAACATTTAAAGGAAATTGACGATTTCAAATATTGATGAGGTGGAGGTGGAAAAAGATGAATGAATCTTCTTTACTTACATTTTACACTTTATGATATTTACATGATCTGGGTATATTTTAGCAGGAATACAAACATCTATACAATTCAAATCAAACTTAAATTTTCTCATTTTGTGAATCAACTTCATACGTTTGTTTGTCCAGTTTAATATCTTTTACCCAGCATGCCCATATTCGTTGTGAATACGTCCATTGTCCGTCACATCAAAAGTTTTTAAAGTTATTTTTTGACAGACAGTTTTGTAACAGACGCCGTTATATTTGCGGCTATCACCATCTTTTATTGCAGGCTATTAGCAGGGACACACTGGCGCCTAGATCTAACCCATAATCGCTCCCTAAACATGTTCCCTTTTTAGAGAAGTTGATCTTTCTGTAAATGTTGCTTTTGGTGTATCTTTGTGATAGGATGGTAAACCCAGACTTGTAAGAACTAGGATAGAAGGCGCCATGATCCTCATCTCTCAATATGTTAAACTGTTTGTGAATGTAGCATTGCGAAGGACTTTCACACCTCCGTGTAATTGATAGGATAGTGATACTCCCAATCCTCCACCACTTCCTATTCTTCCGGGGTTGGTGTAGGAGTCTAGGACCATGAATTGGGCTTAGGAGAGGTCCTTGGGACTTTAACCCGTTAGAATAACATGTATAGTCTGTCTGAATGTTAATATTTTGTGGGAAGCAGGGGTGGAATGTCCCTCCCTTAGTGAATCAGGCAAAATATGAACGATGCTGTGTGTGATTTTTTGGGTTTTTTTTTGTTTATTGAAAAGTTTTATTATTATGAGATGAATGAATACTGTAGGATTTGATTGCTTTGGTATACTTATATTCTGTCAAACTTCAAATCTGTATGGAAAATACTTAAGCACGAAATCTTTTGAACTCATTACGATGAACACGTCATGAATTACAGGCCACCAGTTGAGAGCATTTACCGTATACCACCCCTACCTTTCCTATCCGATGACCCTTCAAGTAAAATAATCCTGATATACAGGTTGTTTGTAATGGCGTTAAAACCTGATTCATCCGTTTCATATCTATAGCTACAGGAATTAAACCCCAATGTAACCACAAATTAAGCCGATGATTGTAATGAGTAATTTTGATTAACCAAGCTGCCATTGAAAAAAAAAGTTATTTCTATTTGACACGGATACAATGCAAACCTCACTTTAAGAGTATAGTAGGGAGGGCTAGGAAACGTTCCATGGGGTATGTCAAATAAGTCTGAAGTCATCAAAATGTTATTTACTTTGTATCGCTTTCATTGGTTTACCTTAATGATTGTTCGTACTTAGCCAGTCCGTTTTCACGCCTCCCAATCCCGTATCTGATAATGGTCATTAATTCGACAATCGTTCCTCGCTTGTCATTTTTTCCTTTCTTGGACTACTCCCTATGTTGATTTCCAACCCCTCCTCTAATGACTCCTTAATTATCAGTTGACAAGGAGGCTGGACAGTCGTAACAATGACCGATTTTCTTCCCGTTTTTTGTGGTTGTACTGGATATAAACCCTCCTCCATCGAAGACCTCCCACACCACACAGTGTTTTAGAAGAGCCAGAAAGTAGTGACAGGTTAAGTGGTCGAGAGATTGACACCAGACACAGCCTTATTCTCGTCCCATGATACTCTCACAAAAGGATCAAGAAAAGGAGTCGTAAGGACCTTTTAATAGCATCTCCCAAAATTATCCCCACTAAATTATGCTGGCTTATTTCCTGGACAATCAACTCTCCTCCTTTCCTTTCCCCTCTTGATTTTTCTTTGAGAAAATTACAGAAAACTTTTCCTCCTGCTTTACAGAAGACGTCTCCGAACCGATAATCGATGCGCCATTGTTGTTGTTGTAGGTAAAGTGTATTATGGAGTCCGGTTAATAAATGAATGAAAGAGTAAAGATCTACTCCTGAATGAGATCGGGCCAGCATATGGGTTGGTTGGTGATTAGTGCCACAGCAGGATTCTATTCAAATCCCAGCCATTTGAAAAGGTGTGCATTATCGGTGAATTGACCAGCCACGCAAGACCCATTCTACTCGCCCGTCCATCATGACAGCTTTAATTAGTCCTCCCTCTAAATTGGGGGATAACATTTGTTCATTTGGCAGCCAGCTTGGGGATGAAGTTTGTTAAGAAGTGAAAAGAGTTTGAGAAAAGAGACAGTGATAGATTAGATCTGAGTGACATATGCAGCGAGCCAAGTACAACTTAACTCCACACAGACGTAGATAAACAAAATTTCGATGCCAATATATGCCTCTGCTTATATCTTAATCAAAACTGTAATTATAAAAATAACATTTGCCCTTTCCGACTGTGGCCTTAAAACCAAATCATTTCATCTCCATCACCGATAATGGTTATACATAGCCGCTACAAATAAAATACTTGTATAATTTTAAAAATAATCTGATTGATTCATTCGAATGTGTCAAGAAATGTTTTTCATTGAAACTGTTGGCATTACCTTTGACCTAATGCGACTTAAAATCCACTCCGTTCATATTCCTGAGGTCATAATTGTGATGCAAAGGTTCGACTGCTATCATCTTAATTGTGCATGAATAATTATGATTTATGCAAGTATCCTTATACCATAAGGAACAGTCTATGAGATGAAAACAAGATCTCGTGAGTGAGCGAGAGAGAAAGAGAGAGAAGTGAGGAACGATAAATTCATGGTCAGGCACAGCACATGGATATGAGCAAGAAATCTGGTAACTCCTTGATCAGTGGCGTAACTGGACCTTGGCGTCAAGAGGGGCGAAACTACTGAGGAAATGGTGAGCGGAAACTTTAGGGAACTGCTTGGAGGGAGATTCGTATTTTTTCTTCTGGCGAGAATGTTTTTTTTTTCGGGTATTAGATTTTATGGGGTCCAGTTTTCCTCTGACAAGCAAAAAAAAAAAAAAAAGGTTATCAGTAAGTTGTCAGGGGGGGCAGTCTGTCCCTTTGCCCCCCCCCCCCCCATTGGGTACGCTAGTGTCCTTGATACACTGCAAAAACCAGGGTGCTAATTCAACACCCTGTCGTTATCAATATTGTACTACGCCAGATAAGTGTTAAAACAACACTAGTTTCGAATCGAACTGGTGTTAACACGATAAAAACTACTTTCGAAAAATAAACTCAAGGGCAATTTCAAAGGTCTATTGTACTGCCCATAGAAATCAGGTTCGGATTACGTAATACACCATTAGAATGTTCGCACATTTCTAAAGGTGATAGACAGGGCTCTTGAAGTTGTCTTGAGTTTATTTTTCGAAAGTAGTTTGTATCGTGTTTGTTGTTTATAGGATAACACTTATCTGGTGTAGTGATACTGATACCGAGATGGTGTTGAATTAACACCCTGGTTTTTTTTCTCTTTTTTTTGTGTGTGTGTGTGTTTTTTTTTTTTAATCAGTGTAGGACGGTTAGAATTTCCTTGAGAGACACACACATATTCATAGGGAGAAAGAAAGAGAGAAGAGATAGGAGATAAAACAGAAGAAAAGAAATCGTGTTAGACGATCATGACATGCCACAGCCACTACACAAATCGAGAACCTGTTTTAAATTCAGTTGCTAAAATAATGATTTATCATCACTGTTTGGGGTTTTAGCACGTTGCACGAGATAAACTTTGATCAATTCGCCGTAAAATTACTTATACTCCAGAATATCTTATTCCAAAACAATAAGTCACAATTGCCTTTCTCCTGTCTGCGTTTGTAGAATTGCCCAATCGTAATGACTTCCACAGTATAATTATGACAAGTAAAAGCGTGGTATCTCTAAAGGCTGATGATAGATGTGACTCATTTATCATGATACTTCGTATGTCTTGTTTTGGGGGTTTTGTTTTGTTTTTATTTGTTTGTTTCTTTGTTGTTGTTTTTTCGTAAGTTTACTGTCAGACTATCGCATACGAGTCATTACTCCCTTAACCATGAAATTTGATTATAAAGTATGAAAGTATAGTATTAGTAGTTTTCATTATAAATCTGAATCATTTTTAAGTTGACAGATTTATAATATTCCAGTTTTCCACAGTTATCCTCTAATTTACTTCTAAAAATAATATCGAATTGGGATTGCCTTCAACTTTTTTATCACACAGACCTTGTGGCTTCTCACAAAACAGTTTTAGTTTTAAAGAAAGAAGGAAGAAAATTGTTTTAAATGTTAATTGTCAGGCAAGAATATCTATATCTAAAATTATCATAATTAGTAATCTTTTATCATAATTTAGTGTAATCAAATCTCTAAATTTTGGATGCTGCATGATTGTATAGCCTATAAAGGGGCTATTTCAGAAGATATATTTCTATCCTGTCATCTCTTACAAAAACAATTTAATCACCTGGCAATTACATTATATTGAACGTCTTGTTAATTGATAACTTTGTTTTCTTTATAACTTTAAATAAACGTTATCTACGAAGATGCAGCCGTTGATATTAGCTCAAATAGACAAAGAAAAGGGGAGAGAAAGAGAGGGAGAAAGAGAAAGAGATGGGGGAGGAGGATGCACAAACAGACAGTGTAGAAATAAGCAAGTGGACTGAAAAACAGATGAGAGAGAAGGGCGACGGGAAGGAGACTCAGAGAGACAACGCCGAGAGAAAAAAAACTCACATGGATTGAAATGGCTAGAGAGAGAGAGAGAGAGAGAGAGAGAGAAAGGGGGTAGGATCAAACAGATCCACCCCCCCCCCCAAAAAAAAGGGGGGATAATAATTATCATCTTCTGATGTAACATCGAAAACCGATAGCCATTGTCTTCAGCTATATACTCCAATTTGTTTCTCCATTTTTTTTTATAACCCGAACATATTATTTATTTCTGTGTAAGGGATCACGTGGTCTGGCCAATATTTCCATCTATCGGCTCTATCTGCATATTATGCTTGACTTAAAGGGCAATCCAACCTTGGTAATAAGATGATTTGTGTGAAAGCAGAAAAATAAGAAAAACAAGATGGTGAAAGTTTGAAAGAAATCGGACAAGGATTAAGAAAGTTATGGATGTTTGAAAAATGAGATCACTACATCTATGTGAATCTCAAATTGGCAATTTGGTGAGTCAATTGTGACATTTTTGTGGACAACTCTCCCATTTGTCCTTCACAAAAATATCATTAATTTGCGGTTTTCTTCGAGGCGCTTTTACCCTCGGGGCAGTACTCAAAATATATTGGAGAAAGCATATTGTCATAGGTCCTCATGAGCGAAAAGATCCTACTCCTACTGAGTAATGCATTTTGAAAAAAGTGACATTTTAGTCATTTTGTGTGTTATAGAGCGAATGGGGGAGTTGTCCACAGCTACATCACAGTGACATTCCCATATGCAAATTCCCATATGCATAGTGATTACAACTTTCAAAAATTCATAACTTTCTTATTGCTTGTCCGATTTCGTTCAAACTTTCACTAATCTGCTTCTCTGATTTTTCCTCTTTCTTTCAAAGCAACTTGCTATTAAGGTTGGATTTCCCTTTAAGTTGCACTTTCATAAGAACCTTAGTGGTACAGTACTATCTCACGCATGTCACGGGAACTCTTTATTTCCTATCGACACTTTCATTCATTAATCCAACAATCTTTTCACTCATGACTTCATTTGCATGCACTGATATGTTAATTGATTAATGATTGCTTATTAATTAATCTATCTATCAATTTATTCATTTTTTGAAAAATTTATTCATTTATTTATTTATTCGTCTGGAAATCCTGTACTTTCTCATATTGGATTCATCCATAACTTCACACCCATTATCACTACGTTCTTCCCACATACACATTTCTTTATTGCATGTGCCGACATACCTACACACATTCATTCATTCAAATAGATAATGGTTATCCTACCTAGCAATTATCTTTCGATTTCATTGATTAAAACACAACCTATTTACATTAGTTTTAACACAATGAAATTAAATCGAATAGAAGTTAGGCTACATTATACACTTCTTCAACCACAGAATAAAGACTCTTGTGTTAAGATGATTCTACATCGGTTATCGTTAACTGCAAAATTGGTAGCAGTTGCTTTCTGAGAGCAACTATACGTCATAAAATGCAAAACACGAAGAAGTGTCATCATGGAGATTTGCATTCTCAGGTTATTCATCACCATTTACAATATGTATTCATATTTTTTCTTGTGGTGACACAATTACTTAAATTTGTATGTTGATTATTTCAGATGTATATTTAATCAAACCATTAAGATACGACACAAAACAGAAGTCTTTATTTTCTCTCTGATAAATCGTATATTTATTTTCCACTGCCATTTTGCGCACAACACAAATGCAGTAAATCATGGAATACTGAAAAAAAGGGACCATGATTAGAATTACAGAATCGGCTTTACATTAATACATAAAGAATATCTTCCTAACATCAATTCCAACTGACTGAATTAAATGTTTAACCGCAGTTTACATGGGGAAGTAATTTAAAATTTATATGTTCTTTAATATCCACCATAACTGAGAATAAACGTTGGACGAAAAAAAGTTTTTAGTGAAAAAACACAAATGAACAGAAACGGTAGAGAGGTAAAAAAGTGGAGAAAGAATGAGGAATTAAAAGGGAGAAACAGAACAAAAGAGAAAGAATGAGCGAAAGAGAGAAAGAGACAAACAGAGATGGAGAGACAGATAGACAGACAGAGAGACAGACAAAGGAAGAAAGAGGAATAGAAGTTATCTTGTGTTACACGTGACCGAGATTGATATTTAATATTATTATATGTTTGAGAGTAAAGATTATATATGTCTCCAGATTGCATCTTATTTCTCTCCGAAGAAAGTGCATGAATTTTACATATCAAAGTAATATCTAAGAACGGGATGTTTTCACGTTTTGGGGCACATAATATACTAACACTTCAACCGTTTAACAAAAACAAAAACAAACAAGAAATGCATATACTTCTCTGTGGTAATACTTACAAAAAACTATCGTAAAATAAAAACTTAAGATGGAGTACACATAAAATTGTTACATAATTATAATCTATATTCATTTATCATACATTACATATTTACAATGGCATATGTTCATAAGTGAGTGCAAATAATCGAAAGAAAATGATAAAAGCTAGAACACAATATGCATCTTGCGTTCTCTCTTTTTTTTTTTTTTTTTTTTTTTTTTGATAACAGGATAATGCGTACTATTTTGATGAAGATTACCCACAAACGCGAATATGTATAAAATTATGAGCATAATGACAATGTGGTTGAAAATCAAAACCACAAGATGACAAATTGGTACTATTTTCATGATGAATCTTTTTAAAATACACATTTCTATGTAAATCAGATTTCAGGATATTTTTTTTTCTTCTGACAAACTAGGACAGACGTGTTGACATCTCATTCACAAATTTACGAATCTGATATGGTCTTGGTTTATGCGAGTACATTTTTAGATAATAAGGGTTTTATTCGCATTTTGACATGGTAGCTGATTTGATAAAAAAATCATTAGATATCGGACAGCACTAAGAATAAATATCCCATAGAACATAACATTCTTGTTGTCTCTTTACGAATATTTTGGACAATTTGAGGGATAGAGAGGTAGTCATTGTTTTAGAGGAACTGTCACGATATTGTCAAGTGAGCTAAAATAAACTATTGTTATATTATTATTATTATACTGGTTGCATGAATTTGCTTTTTAGCATTTCTTTCGATGTCTTAATTTGTGCTGTGATAAAAAATAAATATTCACTGTTTATTAAATCCTTTATGCATAAGGTGATAAAATGGGGCAAGAATCATAATCAAATGAGATAACATAAACAAAATTATTATACTATTTCAAGTAAGGAGACACGGGCGTGAATGCTGATCCTGCCCCTGGATCGCTGGACGGAAGAGAGAGATGATGATGCGGTGGTTGGCCTAGCGGAATCGGGGTATTCTCCGTCATCATCCCGCTGTGATGGGACGTCGATAACGACGGCGACGAAACATGAGAGAAATGGGAAGGAGATGCAGCATCGATGGATGATCGAGGTGACGACAGACGAGGTATCACTGACGTAGTCATTGACGTTGCAGACGGTGAAGCAAATGGCGACATCGATATCATAGATGATGCGGAGGAAGCTGACGACGGTGATGATGACGACAGAGGACTGATGGGTGTGTGAGGTGAGTGAGAGAGCGATACCGGGGATGAAGGTAGGAGATTCGGTGTAGACGATGACTGGGTCTTTGTGTCGATGCCTTCCTTGTCACGTCGCTCACGAGCTCGCCGATTTTGAAACCATATTTTGACCTGGATGGAAGAAAAAGATATAACGGATCCATTAACTTGCCGTATAAAACGACGCACATTGTTGACACAAAAAGATCTCACGGCATTATGTGCTTAGATTTGCCATAAACATTAAAGTAAATCAAATAAACGTAACGATTACTGTTATTGGTTCTAAGAACTTTTCCAAACGAAAAAAAATGAAAATGTTACTATGAATCACAAGGTTGTCATATTATGTTGACAAATTAAATGCTCATTGGCTAAATTCGAGAATGCTACCAAAAAAATGGAAACAGGAAAAAAAAAAAAAAATAGAGCAACAAAAAATAGAAGTGTTTTCTGTCCGTCTTTCAGTCAATAACAAACGCGCAGTGATAAATCCATTTTCTAGAATTCACTTATCTCCATTCTTCGTTGATCTGTCGATAAAAGCACTTTACCAATACATTCTGATCAACTCAACGAATTAAATGAGAACAAAACAGCGTGTTGCGTAACTCAATATTCCGTTTTTGAGAATAGGACATTGCAATAGTTTTAGGTGGGGCGTTTCTAGGGTCTCGGTGTTTTATTTCTATGAATGGTTTTCATTAAACTCATTGTTGTATGGCTTGGTTTCATTCGTGTAAACCCCGGAGCTAGCAGAGTGGAAATATGATGAATACGTAAAATGAAACAATTTCCTTAGCGAGTATCGGAAATCAATGTAGAGGGCAAGAAAATGTCAGCCACCCGGCATTTGCTTGTCATTGAGCAAAAGGGATACATATGTGGTCGGATCAGTTAATGCGTCAAAAATCGAAAGATCATTATTAGATCTTCTTGTATCACCAGATCAACTTATCATTCTTAGCCGAGAATGCAGCTGAACGAAGATGACGACAGATGGCTGAATTACTAAACACGACTTTAAACTCTTATTTTCTTTTGTTCTTTTTATTGTTCTTTTTTCTTTTTGCTCAATGTATTTATGCTAAGAGCGGCGAATATTTCGTAATAATGTATACAAAAATATTGCAATACTCGATTGTCTGTAATATCTGGTTGCTTTTCTTATAATTTTCATAACGACAGATGCCTTATTCGATAAGGCTCTACGAGTCGGCACGTTGTGAGTTTTCAGTAGATTTGTTTTGAAATATAAATGGTACCAATCCGTTTTCACGTCTCAATATAACGAATACCAATTTTGAATAGGAATTATCAACATTTCTTTTAAAATTATAACTAATATTATCATTATTAGTGTTATTATTATTTTCTTTAACTGCAGTAGTAGTAGTAGTAGTAGTAGTAGTAGTAGTTGTAGTAGTAGTAGTAGTAGTAGTAGTAGTAGTAGTAGTAGTAGTAGTAGTAGTAGTAGTAGTAGTAGTAGTTGTAGTAGTAGTAATCATTACTATTATCACAATGCCGTGAATATTTTGGGAAATTTTTTTTTTAAATATACATGTATATCATTAATTATAGGAGTGATATTAGTTCTGTAATCAAACAAAATGTATCATTATGTAACAAAGTTCAGGGTTCAACCTCTTCATTCTACTTAATGAAACTTCATTTTGATAGGAACTGGACCTTGCCAAACAGCCAAATATCTCGACTAGTAATTGGAACGATAACAGTGATTCTTGATCAGGGTTAGCATGTTAATCACTCGACATACCTGGCTTAATAAAGGTGACAGTAGGAGACATGGATGTGTTTTAATTAGACGAGTGTGCGCGTCCGATCAGTGCTACATGCGCGGAGGTGTTATCGTTATTGGATAATTAAGCGACGCAAGTTAATGAGCACCATGCAGAAGAGAACAAGTATGGTTTGTCGTCAGAGCTAATCTTATATTGATTCAAATGGTTCGTGTACAGAAAGAAAAATACATGTAAATGGCCGACCAGTCAGAGAAGTAAAGGTAGTAGAAGGTAGACAGAGAAGAGATAGAGAGGAAACGAAAGTGAAGAGTTAATAAATGACCAAGAAATTGAATTAACTTTCTAAATGAAGACTGACAGCGTAGAACGAAATGTCCAATACCAACGGAGGCCTGCATGCTCCGAAATGGAAACTATTGATTTCGATTTTCGGCAGGCAAATTGCGTCACAGTACTTCATAATGAAACGTGTAATTTTCATATCTATTCCAAAATCAATACGAGAACAACCTTATTACATTGCGTGAAATGGAATACATTGGTGATACTGTTTCGCTTATTCGTGGATCTATATAAAGGAAAACATTTTATTTAAATAAATAAATTAATCAAAAATGATAATTGTTTTTTTTTTTCAGATCTACTAGAGCTAAGGTTAATAGCTCGTTCACAAAATGAAATAAGAAGAATAACAGTGATACAAGACAAATATGAATTTACAGTCGATCTAAGATACTGTTCTGTCACATCAGAATGCATATCAAAATAGAGACTCGATGAAAAATATATCTCATTTTTAACATACGATGATTACTATCTAGTGAGATTTTATGATCCAATAATAAATGAATTTGTCTCATATACTACACATTCTTTTTTATCTATTTTTCTTTTTATTACGGCAATTCAAAAAAAAAATCAAAGTATAGTTCAGAATATCATAAACATGACATAAAAAACATTCGTTGAAACATGTTGTTTTTTTTTCTGTTGAATTCCCTTGGCAATAAACATGTATAACGATAAATATGGAATATCGACGCTTTTCATAGTTTGTTCGGTATTAATTTGATGAACACCATACAACCCACCTAATCTATTTCCGGACGTATTCTGTCTCGGAGTAAATCGGGTTAATCCTTAGACAAGGTTTTGAGATGACTTTTGGGGCTACTTTACTTCCTCCCTGACATGACAATTTCAAGAAATAGGTTTATTGGCTGTCAAAAAAGAGTGAGAAAAAACCGAAATAGAAACGATAGCGTTCGCTTTTTGGCCTATATAAAAAATACCAAGGCTCACATTCGGACCGAGAGCATAATATCCACATCTTGATATTAACAATATTTCATTTATAAGAAATATCCCCTATTGTTTTTCTTTTTCAACTCCTGACTCAAGCATTGTTGTAGTCTTATCAAAATTTATTCAAAATTCCAACGGTTATCAACTTTAGAGGTCTCTATATTTGCAAAATTTAATGAATGATGTTATAAACTGAACAAGCTTTGGGCGATTTTTTTTTCACTTATTTATTTCGAGCCAACTATTTAGACCATGTTTTTTTTTCTTCACAGTTTTGTACCAATTTACCACACCTTGGTCGAGAGAAACAATCTCGAATAACACGTTTAGAGGTGTATGACCACCTTTTCAGACACAAAACTATACCTAACCATACTGCCAATTGGTATCATTAATTTCTCAACGAGTCGGATCAAAATATCACTTTCCATGGAATAAGCCATCTTTGCATGTTTTCTATAAGGAATGCTATATATGTCATATTCAATTTAACCTCATAAGTTTTTTTAGTGTGTCGGACATTGTTGAATATTTAATTAAAAACTGGTTGAAAATAAACATCATTAAAATTCATTTAGAGATGTTACATGGCATTTATTGCAAAAAATGTCGAATTGTCAGATATATCAATTTTATATAAACTTTGTTGGCTGCACTTTTTGCCTACACTTTGATTTAAAAAAAAATTATACTCAGTCAAGTCAATTGGCACATGGGCACAAAGGCTTAAAAAGAAAGTAAAAAAATAATTAGTACCACCCAAACTTTAAAGATTTAGCCAATTTCATGCTTTGTATTTCAATGATAAAAGCGCTTTGCTATAGTTGAGCATTTTATAGACAATGAAATTTTCCTGCTGAAGTGCCCAGTTATATTCACGAACAAATACTTTCCACGAATTGCCATTTTTAAAACCTGCTTTTAGGAGAGTTTTCACGGTATTTTTTCTTCGAATCAAGAATATAAGGTGTGAGTCATGGTTGTTATTGTTACATCGCATGATGAATGGCATTCAGTGTTTGATGGAATGAATATCAAGTGATTCTCGGATGTGACCAAAAGCCACACAAAACGCATGTTCCATTATCTGAGAAAATTTATTGTCTTCATCCAACAAAGTTCGCAACATCATTTTTTGTTTTTGTTTTTTTCTTTTCATTCTTCCCTCCTTTTGTGACGATTATGTACCATACATGTTATCTTATCCATCCTCCCATCCTTCTACTAAGTGATCCCAACTATCACGTAGTTTCAATTTTATGTAATTTTTTTCATATCAATTAAAAAAAAAAAATATGCAATACAATCATGATATATGTTTTAAATGAATTTTAACATCAATCAATCGCAAATATAGTTCTTCAGTGAAGGAAATACTGATATACAGAAATGTATATGCATGCTAGCCTTTTAAAGAGAAGATTTTCCAAGTCAACTCACATAATTCACATTGATTTGTTCGCCATAATCACTTGTTTTCAACCCTAAGTCAGTCTACATAAAATTATGTATTTGTTTTTTATGTTTAAAGCAGATTTTAACAACACTGATATTACAAAATAATTTCTTAAATAGCTAAGATTTAAGTAAATATTGCCACTAATCAACTAACCCGATTCTCGGAGAGGTTGAGAGCCGCCGATAGTTCGGCGACATCAATACTGCTGAGATAGTGCGTGCAGCGAAACTTCTGTTCCAACGTAGCCACCTGTGTCGGGGAGAAAGGTACCCGAGGGTTACGGCCCAGTTTACGCTTCTTCGCACCATCTTTTCTTTTCGTACCTGAGAAAAAAAAAAGAGGGAAGGGAGAATATTGTTAATGAATTGGATTATTTAAAAGGGTGAAGAAATGGGTGCTTACATATTGGTCAGTATCATCAAGAAAGATGAGCTAAATCTCAGCTGAAAATATCCTTCAATTCGAGATTAAGGCTGTTCAATGAAGTGAATATCCAACACGCCACTAGTTTCATAAAACATTCTTATGATATTAATTTGTGTATTTCATTCCAAGTGTAAATCATTTCAACTAGTATCCTTTATTGCTAATTATCTTAAAATTTTTCCCTCTTTTGTGTAAATTTTGTAACACTGTAGCAGCTTTTTTATGTTTTGTTGTTGTTTTTTTCATTACATTGAACTGTATGCTTGAACCAGGCCTATAGATTTGTTAAAATTGACATTAATAACATCACGATAAAAATAGTCATGTGATTCTTAGATTTTTTAGTTTTACACTTTCCCCCTTTTAACGATACTATTAGGTAAAATGATTTGATGAAAGGGCTCTTCGACCTCACTGCACATAACTGATATAACTAATTTTCAAGACCATTTAAAACAACAAATAAAATACATGAAACATGCAGACAAACAAACATGATGTACGCTACATAACAATACATTGTACTTATTGATAACTTTACGAAGTTCTCTCTTTGAAGTTACTCTCACATAATCTTAAAGAACAAAAAAAAAAAAAAAAAAAAAACAACATACTAGACAACTTTTATTATCAGAAATCACGGTGTACTTCTTGGCCTGGGTAATTAATAGAGCCAATACAGGCAGCGAAGTTTCCAACCCTTTATCTTCCTGTCGAATTCAATCAAGATGTCAATCCAAATTTAAAAGTTGACAGAAGCTGTGATAATGATCGCAACTTTGAAGACAATTTGGGTGATTGTTAGTGTAACAAGTGATAAGAGAAAATAAGCACACACACACACAGTGTTCCGATTAATGAATGCACGCGTGCACACGCGACAAACTAGAGTTGTTATACGAGTGGCTGGTATGGCGCCCCGCCTTGTCTACTGGCTTGGTCCCTATTATAGAAGGCGACATCACATAAATAAACCACTCTCAGCGAGGAGTAAGTGACTCGTCGTTGTCAAGGGACGCTATCTCGTCACCGATTAGAAAACAAATGATTTATTTGAAATTGACAATCTAGAGCCTTGTTTTGTTTGCTAACGATCGATGCGTTTTTTATTTGATTCATATTCGACAGCGTAACTACAGTTTAATGGATATTGTTTACTGTTATAACTATGTAAGAATTAATTGGTAAGAACTTTTTTTTTAAATCTCATGGACATATTTATGATCAACGATTATACTCTGGGGATATACTAGTTACAGTGAAGCCAAACACTTAATATATAGACCAGACTACATAATAAAACAACATACTGTTTACATTGGTTTAAAATGGAGAAATCGTGCCCTTTAACAACATCATTGTCATCCCCAACTTTTTTTCTTCTTTCGAAATAAAGATCAAGGGCATGAAGGGCTGGCTAGCCACACAAGATTCATCCCATAATATATTTACTATTTCAGTGGGGGAAAAACATCAAGTCATATATTGCTATTCAGGCTGGCGATAAGGATAAAATGATACAGTTATTTGACAAAAGCTATTAAAATATAATATTCGATTACAAATTTGGCTGCCTAATATACAGCCTTTGTGTTTGTAGATTTGATCAAAATTGATCCTTGCAAGGATTTCGTTATTATCGTCCGGTTGTGTTTTCTAAATTTGAACGATATTCTAAAGGTGACCAATTTTATAGCATGTTTCTAAAGTTTAATAATTTGATTTTGACAATTATTGGGAATTTATACCAATACTTTTGAATTATTTATGATCTTAGTGTACAATCATCTTCAAACCATAAAGTTTTACATCGATGTCTTTGTCAAACTGCTCCTATTTGAACTTAATTTTCTACGTTTTACTTTTTAAATGGTTGATCGTTTCTATTTAACATGTTTAATATATCTTCCTTTCTTATAAAATTTCTTCTAACCCATATATTGCAATTTAATTAGTTATTCTTTGTATATTGTAATATGAAATGCATTGAATTGTCATAATTAGATAAACTATCATTCTTGCGTATGTAATCAGAAACAAACACACATACAGAAAACGACTAAGAATTTTTAAAAACTATAAAGTCAAACTAACATCAATATTATATATAAGCTGTGCAATCTACTTTGCTCAATCTACTTCACACGTCTATACATTGTATCAGCATATGGCCTACACAAACGAAATGCACAAAGAATGAATAAACAAGATAAACATACAAAACATATTAAATAAACAAAACGAGATATATGAACAAAACCAAGATTTTACTTTGCAGAACTACACTGCCCGTTCGGTTATTGGTTCTTCCACATCACTTCATTTCAAAAGACATTTGACATAGGCCGTCTAGCAGCAGCGTGACGAACCAATGCATTTTTCTTGAGACAGAATGGACTATCTATTTTTAACAAAAGCGAGTTGGTTTAAATCAAGGACATTTTTGTCATGCAAATCAATTAAATGAGCTGGGTTACAATGACATCGCAATAGTACCATTTGCAGTTTGAAAGCAGAGGCTGTATATACAGAGACACATACACAGCGGGAATAAGCCATATTATGATGCATAGCAATGGAAGAAATGCATTGTTTGAATTGTATAGCTCTTTCGTTTGTTTGTTTGTTTGTATGTATGTTTTGTTTTGTTTTGTTTTGTTCTGCTGTTATGAGGAAAGAGACAATGCTGAAATTTTCAAGAAAAGTTATCATTGTTTTCGTGTAGGAATAATACAAAGTTTTTAATATATCGGTATATTGTCAGAAGAAAAGATGACTATATATAAAATATATATTCTTATTAAATCCTTCGCAATAATAATAAATATTTATCATTAAAGAAACAAATTAATTTAAGAATGTCCTTTGTGTATTGATTCAATCTAACTGTAAGATACAAAAAATGAAGAAAAAATATTATATTGCATCATGTTATATTATTATATTATAATATAATGTCAGCAATGAATTACATTGCTGCACGGGATAACTACTGCCCTTTGAACAAAAAATCATCTGTAATTCTATTAAAAGACATCACTAGAAATATTTTCTTATGATTGCATGTTACATAATTAAGGTATTTGTAAGTAAGATATTTGCTTTGCAGCTGTTGAATATTGGATCTCTTTCGGGAGAAATATATAAACAGTATAGATCTACAGTTTTATCAAATTCGCGAAAGCCTGGAAAGAGCAACTGTTATCAAATGCTAGTATTTATGTTTCCTAATATTATCCCTTGTTAAAGTGAACGAAATTGTCCCCTTCAATGACATTTTCGGTCTTTAAAAAGTGAAATTATCAGAACTACCAAATAATAAGAAAAATTCGTCAGTCATAGAAGGAAAACATTCATTTTATATGTTGAGAAATGAACCAATAATTGACAACGAAGACTTATCTGAATGTTATCCATAATGAAAGAATAATAATTCTTGTAAGAATAGTAACAATAAGAATTTGAAATGAGTATAAGAAGAATCACCTGTAAATTAAACTATTTTTTGATACACATAAATCTGCAAATGCTGAACTTAACAACAACAGAAAATTACATCTATGAATGAACTGCATATATTCATTACATACATGACGTAATCAGAATTTAATTTGTTTTTATGCATCATTGCAGATAACTATATATATAAGAATAAAAACTAAGAATAAATATTTGAAATCATTGGAAAAAGTAGACTATTCGTAATGCAATCTGGTTCTGTAGAATTAACTTACTTTTTTAAACATGAAAAATATAATAGTCGTTATGTATTCCTTCGAATACACCATATTCTGCATGATAAAATAATATATGGTTCCTATTAGGTTACTATATTCGAGTACTAGAAATAAATGTTTATCAGGAGAAATAATTATGCCATAAAAGGTGTTAAACATGTGTAAACCTGGTAAAAGGCTATCAGCATTGATTTTTAAAGCTGCAATTATGGTCATTTTGCATGGTAATATCATTATATCAAATAACAAGAATAATTTCCAAAATTCTAAGCTAATAAATACATCAACGGAAATATTTCATATTATATCGGTCGATTAAAGTAATTAAGATAATTGTTATATTACATAGTTGATTTCATCGCACCAAAACAATTAAGATTTGAAATATTTATGTTCTATTTTTTGGTAAAACAGCTCGATTTGTTTAAAAAGAATCAATCCATAGTAAAACCATAATAATGCAAAATAAAAATATTAAGAAATTTAGGAGGATGTTGTTATTCATCTCCACATTTATACAACGCCTTATTGCCTTAATTGTTATCCAGAGTCTTATTCTAGTACTCTACTTTAGAAGGAGAATTCACTTCAACATTTCTAAACAACGTTAGAACCTAATTTACCCATTTCCAAAGGTAAATTACCAAAACTATGTTAATAACCATAGTTTGAGAAATAAGGAAATATATGCCCACCTCTGTGTTTTATGAAAGATTGCATGAACTGCATTTATCTACCTTTTTCAAATTCAATTTGTCTTAAACATTATTCCTTGCAATATACTAAATGTTTACTGTCCAGCTAGTATTTGTATTTTTATCACGGTGTGGAAAGTTATCTTTCAAGTACATATTTTTTTTTCAAAATGTAAAGGTTAGCTAACTGAAAACAGTTTCAGTGAAAGTATTGCACTGATTAGTAAAGGCCAGAATTGTGAAGCTACAAAAGTTTGTTTTTATAAACAAATACAATATGTAAACCATGCATGTGCTAAATTGGAGTAGGGTCAGCTGCTTGAATTTTAGATTTAATGGCAGGCTTATCTGTACTAATAAAATAAATGTGATAACTTTTCTGAATGAACATTAGAGGGTAACAAATCTGAAAAGAAGTACAAGAGAGCTGATTTACTATATAGTAATATTTACTTATTTCAAGATAGATGTTTGGAAATAAGTGTAAAGCTTATGGAAACAAAATAACTTAATAAGTAACATACACATGGAATTTGCTTTAGATTACTCCTCTATTTAACTTTAAGGTGATATCAATGCATTTGGAGATAATTGTATAGTCGCGGTCTGAATCTAAACACATTTTCCTCACTTTTTTTTACATTTAAACTTCTTAAAAACTTTCATGGATGTTTTTCTTCCATTTCATTGCAGATTAATAAACAATTCAACTAATTTAAAGACTACATCAAAATGTTAGATAGCGTATTTAATTCATTCTAAAATGATAGGTCATGTAGGTATAATTTGTTTCTTGCTTATCATTTTTTTAAAAGTTAACATGACAATAAAACTGTTGAGTAGGCCTACAATTCCATTACATGTGAAAGTGATTTGTGATATTACGTAAACTTAACCTTGAATCACTACTCACGTGGAAGTCTAGGTGGTTTGTATCTCGTGCATTGAAGCCATGAAAACCTTGTCAACGGGTTATCTGCTGCCTCACTATCTGTCTTTGATTCGTGACCATCCCCCTCGTCATCGTCTGTCATTTTATGCGGCAACGTCGTCTCCTGGTGGTCATCAATACACTCTCTTGGTGTTGGGAATTGCTTATCCTGATACGATACGCCATGTTTGCTGTGTACAGCTAGTTTATGTTTGGCTCTGATGCTTTCAAGTCTGTTTGTTTGTGAGTCCACGTCCCTCTTGCCGAGAATACCATCTATACTGAAGTCGGTGACACCAGTTCGCTTATCGCCCAAGCTACCGGGTGAAGCGGCGCCACTGGTAGGCATCGGTCTCAGGCCTTGTGCCACACGTAAATTCTCCATGCTAAACGAGGCAGCGGCAGCGATCGTGGCCGCTGATCCTCCGGGGAAAGCTGTAAGCTGGCCCATTGTAGTCGAGGATAGAGCTCCAAAGGGTGGCTGCATTCTTAGCCCGACTAAAGAAAAGCCCGAATAGTTGGAGAGTGGCGCCGGGAAGACCCCGGCGGCGTAGAACCCCTGCTGGAGCGAATAAGCAGAGTTTAAGAGAGCCATGGTTGACAATGAATAGACTCTCTAATTCCTGGCTTTTATTTTTTGCTACCTATAGAGAGCCAAAATAGAGATGAGAACATGTATTCTCAGGGTTGAGTGGATGACGAACAACAAGTCAAGAATGACCAAGATAGACCACTGGTGCCCAATAAAACAGTCGACTCCTTGACTTCTTGATATACCCCCAGGATGAAGGTGAAACTGGGCAAACACTTGAGTGACGAATCCGACGATTCTCAGTTGTAAAAAAAACTTCTACTCATCTTTGTGAAAAAAAAAGAAGAAAAAGATTGTTTGTAATAGCAGGTGAGATACTACTGTAGAGAAAAGGGAGATAGGTGCTGCCGAGTCACAATTCATCCCTACTTTGTTTAGAATCAAACTATGAAGCTTCAATTCGCAAACAAGTTTCTCTCCCATTACCACCTCCATCTACTCATCACACACTAACCTACACCAGCCTGTACTGCACATGCGCGCAGGTCGCACGTTAATTGGCTTGACCTTCGAGGGGTCATAGAATGATGACGTCACCGAGACTGTGGAGTCGACTTCTCTTGTTACTTCGTCGCGTTTCGATTGCGTGAAGTATTTATCGTTATCTTGACTTGGTGCCCTTTTAGCGCCTGATTAGGCAAAGGGTAAATTGGAAATCCAAGTTTCCTTGGATAGAGTAGACTGGATATGTTATTGGTATCGGAGTGAGGTTAATGGGAGGATAGAAGAGGCGCCAAGATAGGGAACAACATGAATAGGAAACAGAGCAAATGGAGAAAATTATCGACGAAGTTATGAGTATGCTGAATTATTAAGTGGAAATAAACGTGAATTTCGATTCTGATGAACAAAAGATGAATACCATAAAAAAAGTGGAGATAGATGGAATTAGAGGAGTCTATTTTAAGGAATTCGTCAAGAGTCTATAAATATAAGAAAAAAGAGAGAAAAATAAATGTCTAACATTTCATATCACCTACCATATCGTTAGCATTTATGACATTACATTAATTCTTTTTCTTTCTTTCTTTCAAGATAGCAGATTTATTTACACCAAAAAAATCAGATACGCAACATCATTAGTTATCAAGACTAAAAGAAATAGTTTTTTAAAGAAAAAAAATAGTCTTTAATCCTTGTTTTATTTGGTAAATTCTTTTTTTTTTTAAATTTAATGTTTATGATTGAGCTTTATTGTAATCAATGCAGCGCATTATGATATGATACAATTAGTGAAGCGTAACTCAGTGTAATATAAAAATAGATTTTGATGATGTTAATGAATTATTAAATGCAGTATAATATAAGATTATGCACTTTTAAAAATGTACCTTTAAGGCTTTGAGGGTGTTGCATATTATGTATCATGTATATATACACCAATCGATTAATCATGTAGATAATTTTTAAATTGAGGCAAGTTACAAGTTAAATTATCTCAGGACTGAATTATCTTTTTGATGATCTAATAATTTTCCTTTGAATATATCCCCTTCTCTCTCTCTCTCTCTCTCTCTCTCTCTCTCTCTCTCTCTCTCTCTTTCTCAGCTTCTTTCATGCTCAACATATCAGTACTGTAGAACTAATACAGCAATCAGCTACCGATCCTTGATATACGAGCTGTTATATGAGGAAGTATCATGATTACCATACTGATGATGCCCAATATTTCATCATGGATTAATTTGGTGATTGAGCTACGGGAACTGACAAGTTTCTTTGGTAATAGCTCTTGCTATTTGCGTCAAAGCCATCCACCCTATAAGAACCAAATGAAGAACTTGGAGTCCGCCATCCAGTCAGGCTTTATATACCAGGCAGGCGTGCGGCGGGATCCCAAATTCCTAATCCACAACTCGAAATCGTAAACCTATCATTAACCACTATTTTCCAATCAGCAAAATGAGAATTGAGGAACGAGTGGTAGCGATAAGTTAAACAGGAAGATGATGAATAACATGATGAAGATGATGGTTGTTGATGACTCTTGCAGACTGATTATGGAGTTATTAAAGAAAGAGAAGAAGAATGGTTTGGTTGAGGATTGGTGATGGCCTTGTCAAGGAAAGATGAGCTCGTAATCGCCTGCGCGAATCAATCAGGCTAATTTGGCGGGAGATTGGAACGACAGCTGAAAAATATATATGGCGCGAATCAAGGGGAAAATATTACACGTTTAGCTCTGCCGTGGGTCGGTGGTAATTAATTAGCTCGTTCTCCTAGATTGTTTTTCTTAGAGAGAATCAATCTAACAAAAAAGAAACTGTAGCAGAAACAGGATATTGGAAATGTGGAAATGTGCTGATTGCTTTGTCTTGAGGTAAATTAGTGATTATGAAAAAGGAGATTGTTAGCAGAAAGAAGAATCATACTAATTATAGAATATTTCAATATCGGAATGATGCTACAGGCATATCATACACACCTATCAGATAAATATCCTGTATTGTGTTTGGTATCTGAAGAAAGTAGATTAACCCTTTCAATTTGCTTTTTCCTGTTACCCCCTATTTCCTTTCAAATGGTTTACAATTTATTTTTTACGTTACAAATCAATAAACTGAGCAATGTTACGATCTAATAAGTGTAAAAAAAACATTTGACACTTTTGATCGTTAATTATAACTCGTATCGGAGTGGGGTTTTCACATTGTAAAATTGAAGGATGACAAATTTATTTGGAGTGAGTTTTCTTATCCTTCATTAATATTCTTAAAATAATGTTCTTAATATTTAATTAGATTTTATTTTTTTGAAAAAATGAGACCACAAAAGCTGTGTGTGTCTGTAATTAATCAATGCCCAATTGCCATTGCGCATTGCAGCTGAAATTCCAGAGCACCTATTTTAACCTATAGTCATGACACTGGAGAGCAAAAAGTTTGGCAGATATGACAGGTGCGATGCGCAATGGCAATTGTTGTTTTCTGAATTATTTACTAACACACAGAGATTGTGGTCTCAGTTTTTCGCAAAGTGAAAATCTAATTAAAAATTCAGAGCATTATTTTAAGAATATTAATGGAGGAAATTTTACAAAACTTATTCCTTATAAATTTGACATCCTTCACTTTTCCATTATGAAAAACCTCACTCCGATAAGAGTTATCACGAGTTATCACTTTAGTAATGATCAAAAGGTTTTTTTTTTTTTTACCTAGTAGAATCATTAAAGATAACCATGAATAAAAAATGACATACTTTAGCTGTGATTACGTAATACTGCACGCCCATTCCCGCATGAAATTTATTTTGATAAAATATAGTTTTGAATGAATTTTGTTGATCTAGTTTTCTATCCATCATCTTGCTCTTTGTCAGTATATGTTATATGAAAAGAATTCATTTTAGACGAATGGAGCGCCGATAAATACAAAACTTAAACATTCATAACCTCCAACTGCGTTGTCATAATGCACACTTAACATTACAAAAAATACCAATAGGAATTGTGCAAGGATATGTGGAATATTTCTATGTGAACATAGTGAAAGAAAAAATTAAAAATACAATGACATATATTATTAACCAATGCAGAATGATTATCCTTTTTCCTTTTACCCCATTCTCATCTCCTTGCGTGTAAAATTAGTCTGATTGGCTGATTGTGAGTTTTCACATTGGATAAATAACTATCACATAATGTCCTCCTCATCATCGTCGACATCGTCCGCAACAAAATCATTGCATCCACCTTGCTTTCATCATACTGATTTTATCGACGGCATTCTCTTCTTCCCATTCATCCACATCATCGTCCATAGGATTATGTTATCAAAGGTCGGAGGTCATTGTTCAGCCCTAATTACTCAATAATACATGATGATCATTATCATATTTCTATTTGAATCAAAGTTGTTGACCTCGTCTACCGGTAAATCAATAACATTCTACAATTAAGTGATCTATACCAGGCGATTATATTCCTTATAGGATTAACTCAGTGACAAAACACAAAACAAATAACCATGTACAAATGCATATACATGTCGGGGTAAAAATCAATCGTTTTTATTCAATTATAATGCAAATAATTGCTTAGGCCAATGACCCCCACGGTGGGCTGCCTGTCAGTTAATTGCATGGGGGCAAAGATGACCCAAGCAACTCCCTGATCAGACATAAAGCTTGTAATAACAATTGTTAATTGCACTAGCCATATTTGTTTAGGGTGACGATTTAACTAATTGAAATTGAACAACATGGTGTATCGATTGTATAATTCAATGACACACAACGGAGTGCCATGTCCGATACCCCCACAAGCTTGAATGCCATGTAGTTATGAGATGAAAATCCATAAGTATGCGACAATAGCAGCAAGCCAAAGGTTTCAATATCAAAACATTTTAAGGTCAAACTCTCATTTTGATACCCCTTTAACCCTAGAAAGACTAGGGACCATGATGCCCCCTTCCAACAAGACTAGTGATCACTTTCAAAGTTTTGAAGATTGTTAGTGTCATAGTGGGACTACACTGTAAAAAAAAAAAATAACTGTAAAACTATAGGTTTTTAGCCCTTGAAATTACAAGGTATTGCCGTTATTTGCCGTTATTTCAATTTTACAGTCTTTTCCTGTAAAACAACAGCAAGTTTGTTGGTTTACGGAAATCAGCATATATTTACATAATTTTATTGTAAATTTACATAATTTTATTGTAAATATAATATATGCTGATTTCCGGTTTAAAAAAATAACTGGAAAAAAGGGCATTCCCGGCATACTGACTGTCAGGAAATTCCCGTGAAAAGGGGGCAATTTTCTTTATCATATAGCATACATAATGACATTCAGAAAGTAAACATATTGAAGAGGAATTAAATGAGCCTATAGCTTGCAATCATTATGAAGAAATTAAATTTGAATCTCTTCTCACTTTCTTGTACTTTTCTGACGAAAACAATATCTATATAAATGATAAAAAGGTGATATATGTCCCTTTCATATTTTAAGAGTATGATTTAGAACCAAATTGGGTATTATAATTATGCTCTATACTGTATTCCATAGTTAATTACAGTTTAATATTATTCATAGGGCTACAGAGGTCGAGCACAGACTTTGGTATTGTCTCAATAATTTACAACAGCTCTTTGTGAATTAAAAGCATGTAGTATTTTGACGTGTTGGACATTTAGACACATCAGACATCGTCATAGAATGTTTTTGTTGTTTTTTGCATTGACTGAGATATTATCATTATTATCATTTTTAAAAATTAAGTATCCTTGATCAGAACACTGCCCTAAATAGGAACCCACGACCACGATGACCAGTTGATTTCGGTAGACGAAAACGGATAATCGTCCTAGGATCGAAATGATTGTTTCCGACAAATACTGTACCAGTTTACCCTTATTTTAATGAAACAATAAACAGTTTTGTGGCGACATGGTCATTTATCAGGAGACGAACATCTTTGTCCATAGGCATGATAGGTCGATAAGATAATGGAACCAAAACACATTATCACTGGAACAAACATGTCATGTTGTTGGGGTGACATGGGGAGTGAAAACTGGGGATTTCAAATCGATGAATGTCACAACTATACAGGGAATGTTATGTTGAGGACTCGGGTTATCGTGAATCGCATTTGACTAAAATAGTAAAGTTGGTGGCGAATTTTCAACAGCTGTAGACTACACTCTAAAAATCTATGTATAATACTGGGTAAAGTAAAATGACTTGTGTGTAAACGTGAGACGGAAGCGGTTTAGATTGAGAAAAATATAGCTTGGATGACAACATTAGGCCTGTTCCTCTGGCAAGCGGCGATTATAATGGAAATCTGTAATGACCATAAATATCATTTTCGTGAAGTAAATTCACCTTCGGATTAAAAAAAAAACCGGAAATAGTGACCGACATTATACCTAGTCGATTTGCGATAGGTTGATATTTGCTTTTTGATCATCAGTATAGCTATCTACAAGATGAGAAAATGGAGTCATTCAAGATTATAGATAAGTCAATTACAATAATTTCCTCGCCATATACCCCAAACGCATTTTTTAAAATCTCACAAAAAGAAAGCTACGGTACGTTTACTCTTTCGAATCCTCTTTTTGTTAAGGGTGTCCCGTTATATGGCGCTTCGAAAGCCATTATCATTAGGCTTAGGAATGTAAGTGACTTAAGGCATGGATTAGGGAGGAAGGGTCTCTTGTCCCCCTTCACCATAAACTTCAATGTGCCCCTCCCCGGCTATTAGCGCGCCAGCAGATAACAAACAACCCTGTGTATCATCTAATTATCTCATCATTCTAAACGTTAATGACAGTCTCCAAGTGAAAGGGGTCACTGAAAGGTGGATTTTATTCAGAGGGGTCGGCTTAACAATGAGCATATAAGCCGATACAATACGCTGGTTACGTGGGCTTAGCAGAACTAGATTTCAATTACTCTTTACACTAACCTATTCTTCTTGTTTATATGCAGTTTCAGTTCCTCTGCAATTTCACAGTCTATCTTCGATTTCTTATCCGATGATGCTATTTAATTTTGATCAATTTCAAATGAAGCCAAGTGAATGACAGCCGAATGCAACAGATGAACTCCTGCTTTTCTTCCCTCAGCAACTACTGTCGATAACTCTAACTTATTCAACATTGAACACGTACTTAAGAACTCGTTCTGGAACGTCTGCCATTTTGAAAATGACGAATTTAGTGTTTCTTTGTCAGTGGACATATAAAAAGCTATATACTAAATTAGTAGCCCTCCTCCAGCTGCGCTTCGGAACGTGGAATCGACGGGCAAAGTTCTTCTCTTAGCGATGCAGACAAATTGTTAGAATTTGGATCCAAATATTTTTATAATTGAACTTTGGTCGAGGGAAATGTTTGAAATCATACTCCTTATGACACAGATTTTCTCGATATCATATTCCTTTGAAGAAAAAAAAGAAAAAAAAAAGATACATTTTACTAGTTTAAAATCCAAAATGAAATTATATATTTTACAGGGTAGTATCATGTAAATGAGAAAAGACGTGATATAGTAAATTAGACGATTCCTCCACCCCCTCCTTTGTTGAATTACATATTTATATTTTTATGATGCACATTTTGTAAACGTTCATTTTTGAATAGCGAATAAATGTTCAACGAGAGACATTCGATTATTGAACCCACACTTTTCCTTTGTTTACAAAAATTGTAATAAAGGCAGTGAATTGATGAACGTATATACCTCCTGTATTCAGAAGATCGTGATCGTAATACAGTTATATATCTCCAGGGGCCCGTTGCACAAAACTTGCGTTTAATCGCAACTCCTAACAATCAAACGCAAGTCCTTAATGCGCACTTCTGATTGGCTGAAAATAAAGTTGCGTTTGATTTTCCTGAGTTGCGTTCAAACGCAAGTTTTGTGCAACGGGCCCCAGATATTCATAATGGGACCAATTTGAAAATAACTTTTATTGCAATAAATGTATATACGAGGATATTGTGACCGAAGTGTTTACATGCAAGAAAATCACAAGTCTTTCATCGATGTTTTCTGCCCAAAATTAACTACTTGTTTTCCGTGATTGTTATGCTACACAAGCAATACTTATCTCCTTGCAACTCTTAGTAACATAGCCTTTTCTACCAATCCCGTAACAGGTTTAAAGAAAAAAAAAGTTGGTTACGTTTTTGCCATGAGCGCAAACTTTCGCCATTCTACTACCAATTACCTTCATGAATGCATTTGTTTGGATTTCTCACTCTTATTTCTGTTCCATGATACTCCGGTGCATTTCCTTTTGAAAAACACCCGAAAGGCAGGGGGAAAAAAGAGGAAAAGGGAGAGAAAAATTAGAAAAGGAAATGGTTAAAGGAAATAATGAGACAACGTTAATAGTTGTTTAGATTCACCGATGATATAAACACTGCGTATTCATAAGGTAATAAGTGCTTGAAAGCCTAATTCATTACGAGGAGGGGACCCAACGTTATTTGGATAAAAACAGAATGGGAAATGACAGGATGATTATATCGTGAGCCGAAGCGTAAACAACGATCTAAAAACCAAGTATTTCTTGAAGAGGACCTGGACCAGAAGGGTTGGGGTGGAGGTGGATCTTACAATGGCCAGGTTGGTCACTTCATTAGGATGAGTGCCTAATTGGATAAGTAGTGGACATTGTGGACTCAAAAGAAGTAAAGGAAAATCCCATTTGGGGAGCTAGGGTTAGATGGGGCCTGAAGAAAAGAACTATTGTTGGTCTGGGTCGGGTAAATCGTAGAATGGGGCGCCATCTAATTATCTTTGTCAAGATCGTATAATGTCAGATGACACCTCCGCCCATTCCTCGATGCTCTTTTCATAGCTACATCAGCACTCTTTTTCTTTTCTTTTCACTTCGAAGATCTCGATGAAGAAGGCGGCGCCTCGCTCGAGGAACCTTTTAAAGTCCGGACTGTCTTTATTGAACGAGCTCATCAGGGGGTATTCACAACTAACAATTGACATGTTAGTAATGTAAGGCCACCGGCATGGATTAAATTCATCTCGAAAGAATGGCACATGATCACTTTCCAGCCCACAAGAAGTAAAACGAAAAATAGAAAAGTAAATGGACAGGACTCTCGGCATGATATCTTTCACTTTGCCGCCATGATTGCTACAACTCAGGATATGGCTTATAATACACCAGGTCCTTTATTAAGCTCATTTGAAGAGTAAACACTTGATATTGCTTTGATTTTATGCTTTAAGAAATAGCTATAAAGGATTTGAGTAAAGAGTATGATGTTTAAGAAACCGATAAAGACACACCACGTTCGTAATGCACGTCTACTATGTATTTTTCTTTTTCATGTAGCAGGTGCGTTGATGATATAAGATGCAGAATATAGGAGATAATATAATCATTTCACACATAGGATTACGCTTTTATAAAAAATTTTACACGCAGCACATACGCGCCATATCTTGGATGTACTTTAAAAAAGTGAATCGTCCTACTATATTTTTTTTCGGCAACAAGATGTCTTCTTAAGTTCACAATTGACATTTATAGTGTTTTATGTTCTATGGTATTGCAGAGTCTTTATGTAAATGACAGAGAATAATTTTCTATGTTACTGTTTGCTACGCTATTTGTAGTTTCAGAGTGTAAAATTCCACTACATAGCGACTGTCCAAAAAATGAAAACTTATAACTGACGTTGTAATGGTTTCCTTTGCGGTATTTAGCTGCTGAATTTTCGAATCATGGGGACAGGGGTAATGGATTGTTTAAGGGATGAAGATCAGTCGAAATTACATCCTCTTGATACGGTATCTTGTCGGTATCCTTTGACTAATCAAGATGGATCGATCAAGACATGGACATATCCTAGTGAATTATAACGCTTGGATTAACATTATCCATTAAACAGTACCGCTATGGAGCTCATTGTGGCCACTTTCAGCCCCCTCTTCGAACTTTCTTAAAGTATCAGAATTTCAGTGTATGTAGTCATCCCATTCCGTAGGACAAAAGACGAGTGGATATCAGAAGAATGAAGAACATTATCGCCATAGCCTTTAAGTTTGCCTTTGTACTCAATAGCTAAAATCATTACTTGAAATAAAGCTCAAATTACTTTTTTTTCGCCCATGACTTTATGTATATACTTTTTTTTTATAGACAGATCAGTATGTTAGGCAATTCATTTACAACTTTTAAAAACTTTAATCTTTATAAAGACGACCCATGATTTTTTTAATAATATGCAATGGAGAGAGGGAGAGAGGAAGGGAGGGAGAGAGGAACGGAAAGAGAGGGAGAGAAAGGGAGGGAAGAGGAACGGAAGGGAGAGAGGGAGAGAGGACGGAAGGAAGAGAGGGAGAGAGGAAGGGAGAGAGGAGAGAGGAAGGGAGGGAGAGAGGAACGGAAGGGAGAGAGGGAGAGATGAAGGGAGGGAGAGAGGAACGGAAGGGAGAGAGGGAGAGAGGAAGGAGGGAGAGGAACGGAAGGGAGAGAGGGAGAGGAACGGAAGGAAGAGAGGGAGAGAGAAGGGAGGGAGAGAGGAACGGAAGGAGAGAGGGAGAGAGGAAGGGAGGGAGAGGGAGGAAGGGAGAGAGGGAGAGAGGAACGGAAGGAAGAGAGGGAGAGAGGAAGGGAGAGAGGGAGAGAGGAAGAGAGAGGGAGAGGAAGGGAGAGAGGGAGAGAGAAGGAGAGAGGGAGAGAGGAACGGAAGGGAGAGAAGAAGGGAGTGACCGGAGAGAGGAAGAATGCAAATTCAAATTCAAATTCTTATTTATTTCATTTCCAACAGAAAGAAAAGACAATGGCATTACAGAAATGATTACAGAAAATATGAAAAATATATGTACAAATTCATTTTTTCTTGATAAGTGTGCAAGTACACTGAACATGTAAATAAGTCATTATAATGAATTATTAAAAGAAATTCATAATTTTGGGGAAATGTGAGGGATCCACTAAAAAGAAGAATGCGATAAAGTTATATATATGTATATATGTGTGTGTGTGTGTATATATATATAGAGAGAGAGAGAGAGAGAGAGAGAGAGAGAGAAAGAGAGAGTTTTTTTTTAAAGAAGGACATAGAAAGATGTTTGATTGAAAATCACCTCTTCGTTCTTTCTATTTATTCATTTCTGTATGTTTGGTGAGGCTATTCACAATTTTGGGCATTGTATGTACAAAAATATGATCCATGTCATTTTATACATATTTCAATTTCAGACCTTTTAGCCTATTGTCAGATTGTTTTTAAATCACGACTGTTAAATCCACATAAAGGTTTTTTTTTTAAAGGGTATTCAAATATTTTTCTTAACCTTGTGAGGGAGTTCATAAGATTTTTTGACATTCATATTTTCTTTCAAAGAAACGGAACAAAATTTGCTTAGTGTTTATCGTACGACAGTGAAGGAAGGCGCGATTACTCTCCTCTTGTCAAACTACTTCCTTACTTTATTGTGTCGTCAAAATGGGTCTATGGATTTTCCATTTCCAATCCTATACCTTTAGGATGTCCTAAGGTAGATAATACCGTGAGATATGCCTTGTGGATGCCGCTAGACCCCCGCATTAGCCCCAGAAATGCCTTGTGGATGCCGCTAGTAACCCCTATCATAGTGTGGAGGAACTCAGACTGGATCATCACTATTCAGCATCTCAGCGGGGTACACTCTCTTTGATGTGCCCCTTCTCCTTTTTAAGGTCAATTAGAGACCATTGTCAAGCTTCAATCTGATAATCGAGTAGGGCATCCAAAGACAATGATTTTTTTTTCGTCAAAAGCAATGGCGCCGTTTCTAACCAATGCGCTTCAATTGCGGCTATTATTGAAGTTGTAGCTGAAAATAAATTTGAAGATACCAGTTCCATTTTATTAAAATGAAAGGTTTCGTTTGACTTCTTACAATAACAAGTGGTCAATAAAACTTCTATCGTCATGATCGTGTGGCTTCCCTCTTTTAGAGGTATAGAGATCGGGCTCTTGATCTATTGGACCGGTTCAAGTCTTAGCTGCGGCATATCATCCTTTTCCAAGATGAATTCACAGTTCACATTAAATGAAAGAAAGAATTATATGAGAAGGCGTAATTGTATATAAAATATAAAATCATATACAAAGTACAATTGGTAATTGGTGTAAACCATTCCTTCAGTTTTGTCATACTTGACCTTATGCGCTAAACTCAAGCGAAGTCCGCCCAGGTATTTATTTAATTTGATTAAAGACAGAACAATGAGAGAAACAGATTAGTGAAAGTTTGAGCAAATTCCGATAAGAAATAAGAAAGTTATAAAATTTTTGAAGTTGTAATCAATCAAACATAAATTGGCAACTCCATGACGTACCATGCGAGCTCCTCTTCCATTCGCTCAGTACAGAACATTTCACAAATGTTCATGTTCTTAGTTTTTGATTAAGGAACATATTTGTTTCATACAGGTTTTGTGCAAAACCTATGAGCAATGATTACATAATGTATGATTGAATATTTTCTATAGAGAAAAGTGAAATTAATGATTGTGGGGTACAGGGCAAATGGGAGGGGAGCTCGCAAGATAAGTCACAGAGTTGCCAAATTGTGTTTGATTGATTACAACATCAAAAATTCCTAACTTTCTTATTTCTTATCTTATTTTGCTCAAACCTTCACTGGTATGTTTCTTTAATTTTATGCTTCTTTTAAAACCAACTTGTAATTAGGGTTGACTTCCCCTTTAAGAAATAATTTATCCTTTAAGAAATAAATTTTATGCAGTTATAATCTACAGTATACGTGTATTTCTTTATGTTGGAACAGCAAGATGGCTATGTCTCGCGTTATGAATGTTTGCAATGCAAGCATTTATGAAAATACATTTCCACTGTGTTTTATCGCAGTTTTCGTTTCTAAAATTCTTTATTGTTATTTATTTTAAATGAAAATGAAAAGAGACAAGATGTTTTTTGAGCAATACTGCACCGACTTTATTGTTCCTTTGGTTGTAAGAATAGAATATTCAATAAATAACAATTTGGATTTAAGCAAAACATTAGAACTTACACTTTATAAAACAATTGGTTAAACATTTAAAGGACGGAGGTAACAACTTGCAGGTGATTTTTTTTTAATTGCACAAAATCGTAAACGCTTCATTTTTCAATGGGAAAACGAACATGACAGATATTTACAGTTGTTCCTTTAAGTACACGAAATTGAGAATTAAAAAAAATGTTTTGCACTTAAAAGAATGCAAGGTTTCTAGTGAAACACAATTATATATGACAGTATGATCTATCACTATTTCAAGTAATGATGACATGCTTATGATAATATAAATTTATCCCTGCATTGACGACATGTATAGCTGTGCAGATATAGGCTGCTTAAATCTGCATTATAATGAAAACTTTCAAGACACTATGTTGAATATAATATCCCATTTTTTCTACCAAATGATTTATTATCAAAAATATGATAGATTAAACGACTTTAGTCTGTTTGTATATTGTCAGAATATCATGCAGTTGGATATGCAAAAAAAGGGTTGATTTATTAATGGTGGAAAAAGTATTATCTTGTAGAGTGACATACATGGATAACATTAATAACTGTTATTATATCCGTCATGAAAAAAATCTGTGCAACTGATTGGTCTGATGCGCGTCATGTGACAAAATACAATTCCCACTGGCCTCATGCAAATGAGCAAATTGCCATGGAGGGTAACATCTGACGTCACGATCCGTGAATAGCAGTACTATTCACGGATACTACATCACACGAAAAGTGCGTACTACATTGTGATGACATTCATTTGCGCGTATCTATTGTGTTAGGCACCGGGACGTGATGATGTCATCATTACGCGTTTGATATCCGCGCAAATTCATCCCTTCTTCAAACTGTATTTGTACCACGTACGTGTGCGGTCTATACCATAGGCCTACGGTGCAGATGATCGTAAGGAGATGAGTAGATTCAAGATATAAACCAAATATATACTGCCTAAATTCGAGTGACGTGAAGACGACCTTTTTCCTTCGGGGCTGCGCTCCTCAGAAAAATATCTTGGTTCACGCCATCTCGCGGACCATATTTCCTACCAGACCGTCTCATGACAGTATATATTTGTATACCATGATTACAGATGAAGTGGTCAAATGCCAACTGTATATAGGAATCATAAAACTCAGTGAAAGGGAAGACGAATGATTAATATGCATGAGCTATTAATAGCAGATTAATAAGAGAATCATGAGATGGAGAGAGGTGAGGGAGATCAAACAGGGTGAAAAGTATGAGGGAATAGGAAATTGGAGAAAAGGATGAAGATAGGAAATGTGTGGGGTGTTCAAGGAAGCACATACAAAAGGCTCTGCTCATGCTCTTTCAGGGAAGTGAAAAGATTCTTCCCCCCCCCAAATATTACGAACAATGGAGATGACTGATAGACATAATCACTGAATATCAATCCCAAATTTACACTGATATCATGATCTGACGATTAGCCGAAACAAAATCCGAACAGTTCAAAATCATTCAATTTCACTTGTGTGGTTTGATGTTCGATCTTTCACCATTTTCCATCTGCAATTTGAATAGAATGTTAACATCTCCTGTAAATACATGTATAATTAAACGACTCTTAGGTTCATTAACCAATTGATAAAACAATCAAATCAACGGCTTTGATGGATGATTAAAAGCACTGATACAAAAATTGCCAAGCTAGATGCAAATTTTGAATTATTTTTATAAATATATTTATATAATGAGATTTATCCGTAATAGCCCTCCCCTTATTATAAAGCCAATGAAATTATGTTTTAGAGTTAAAATCACTGATACTGATTGACAAAAAAAAAAAGGAAATAAACATCAAATTCTAAAATATATTTCTGACATTGTTTTTGTATAATGAAATATTATAATTAAATTGAGTAAATTGGCAACAACTCAAATGAATTAGTAATTATTATAATTATAAATGTTCTTTGATACTTGTAAGAATGTGCTAATCAATGCATTTCTATCAAAAACAAAAAGGCGATTACATTCTTTTACCTTGCATTCACCTAGTAACATTTATTTCGAATAAGTGTAAATATGATATGGCAAGAATATTCCTTATACATGATAATAATACCTTTAACAATAGTATATTAAAGAAATATTGTAGGTATTAAAATATACTGTGCTTGTATTCAGGAGTCGAGTAAAAATCACACTTAGCGCAGCTGCACTTGTGACCTCTTATATAATGATCTTGAAAAGAAGCTTTCATAAAAATGAAACAGTAATAACATAATATCAATAGCCTTTTCTGTCTCTCTGTCTCTCTGTCTCTCTGTCCATGCTGTGTCTGTCTCTCTCTGTCTATCTGTCCCCCCTAATCTCTCTCTCTCTCTGTACGAAAAATGGGTACTTATTTTTAAAAAGACTGTATGTTACCCGACACGTAACCATGCCTAGCGTTTAAACGTTTGTTTCTGCCAATTAAGAGTGCTTGATTCTTCAATCTAATCGACCAAATATCTTAAGCCATAACACGTCTTATGTTTTTGATGAGCGTGGTCCCTCCAACGTAACTTTATTACATTTCATTTTGAAACATGTTTTGAATTGACGCAACGTATAGATTATTCATTTTATACTCATACATCTTTGGAAGTGTACATTAATTGTGAAAATTGACAGAATGAATGTAACGTTTTTTTACACATTGAAGACCGGATGCTGTGACATCATACCACTGAATTAATTGTTCGTGCGAAAATGAGATAATAATAATAGTGGGTTCTTATATAGCGCACATGTCTGTCAGACTTGACACTCCTGGCGCTCCACAATGAATGAATGAATGCTATTATTTCCTAGAAAAGTTCAGAAGTCACTATCAATCGAGTTATCACTGTAACATGACGCGTCGGTAAGATCAGCCGACATCCGGCTAGAATCGAGATAACTTCTGGACGATAATGAGAAATCACTTCTCTCTGATTGTAACTCTCTGCGAATTCTTGCTGCTTCTTCTTCCAGTACTTCATCACCATAGATACCGTTCCCGTTACCAAGGAAACCAATAAGCTGATATTCGGAGGGTTCTTGTTGCATGACCCCGTTCAGACAAATACCGGGAACAGTTATCGTTCTCGTTCTCCCGTTCATTGTTCTTCCGTTCCCGCTGTTTAACGATCCCGACTTTTCTTCAGATGAAACTGTGATAAGGATCCTCGGCCCACTGTCTTCAGCATCAAAACTTGCCCAGACACTTGAAGAATCATTATCACTGCTTTCAACACTGCCACCGCGTCTTAAATTTCTCAGCGCTAAGCGACCCAAGTTCATTCTCTTCTGATGGTTGCCATTTACCCGCCCGAAATGCCCATGGTGTAATTTTCCCGCCACGCGACTTTCGAGTTCGCTGATTCGTCGAAGAGCGCGTTTCAGCTCTGCGTCACGTTCCTCCAGTTGCGTCTTTAAATCATCACACTGTTGGAAAAGAAGTGAAGACAATGAGACAGTAAGGCAAGTGAAACCAATAGCAGGGTAAGTGGAAATTGAAAGAAAATTGGCCTGATTGCAGACAGGGGTTGTTATGAGAAGATTTTAAAATGAGCTCCTCCAAAATCTCCTACGACTTTCATCAAGTTGATTGGTTTGGGATCGAAGCCGTTTTTTATTCGACGCTGGACTATAGGAGATCGTCTGCGTGTGAAACTTGAGAAGTCTGGCACGGGCGCTCCTTCCAAGTGCAATTAAAATAGAACGCCGGGAAATACGTTTAATTCAGATGGGCAATCACTCGCTGGGGGTTAGGGGGATACGTTACGTGCGCTCCGAGATCGCTTTTCTATTAGGAAAATGGAACATCGACGAGGTGCTATGGCACTTTCTATCCGCTGATAGCGCCTATGATGAATGAAAACCAAGATGTTTTATCCATTGCAATGCTTCGCCTAAACAGGCAGGAATTAATCAAGACAGCAGAAAGGTTCTACACCTACATGCATCCTTCACAGAGCGATATAAGCGCCAAGTGAGAAGGTGAAAATGTTTCAAATGCAGGGGCGTGTTTTTGCAGTTGTGTGTGCGTGTATTTATTTGAAGACAAAATAGTTTCCAAGAGTGGTGTTTTAATTGCACTTGACACGAAGAGAGAAAAAGAAGACAATAGCGAGAATTCTTACCCGTTTGGAAAGCTCTGTGACCTTTTGCTTCGTCGCCTAGAAACGAAAAGAGAGAAATTAGTCCAGCCTGAGTGACCCAAAGTATGGCTTTGCGATGCAATAAATGACATTAAAATGACTAGAAAACAAATTTCAAAGGAAAAGCAACTCTTGTTCAGACGTGTGATAACTTTTTTTTAATAATTTGACATACCAATATATTTCTCGGTAAAGTCAACTTGCTGACCCCCAATGATAATCTGCTGAGGATTTTTCTTCCGTGTGTCAATGTGTATGGTACACAATAATGATAAAATCGTATATTCAAATCTTGCTAATCTGTAAGGCACACACTGTAGGATCATTAAAAAATTGCCATGTTCATAAACATAATAAGGGTCGTTTTTTTCAATTTGCAAAGTGGTTAAACCTCTTTCTGCCTGACAACCTATTATAAATTTAAAGTCATGTTTTGCACATGCCACGCCCACCATGTAACTCTTCTCTGAAGTAACATCCTAAATCACATCAATATGATCTCAAATACCTTGCGAATCCCTCTCTTCAGAGACCCTAAAAACTCTCATGTAGCTACGTACCAGACTATCAAATTTACGAAGCTCGTTGATGATATGTCGGAGTTCGCTTGTCTCTTTCGCTGTAAAGAACAAGGGGGAAAAAAGAACAACAATTAGCTGTCACTAAAACATAATTTTTCTCTCAAAACCTGTTTCCCATATCCCCCTCCTGAAAACATAATTATTCCTTATAAATCTTGATTCGAATCGTAATGAATGACTTGATAATAAATCATACTTATACAAAAAAAAAATCATATAAATTGTTTGCGAACATGTAGGACGACAGTGAGTCAGGATTCGATAACCTCTTGTCCGCAGGATGAACCATGTTACAACATTGATACACATTCTATCAAAATCATCATCCATGAATCAATAATTAAATTTCCCAACTGTAAACAACTCCATTGTTCATAACCCGACTTAATGATTAAAACCTTCAACACAATGTGGCCTGACAAATTGTCTCATGCTAATGTTAGGTTCCCATCGATCCATTTCCCCCACCAAACATGCCAACACCCAGCTAATAAGAAAACAAGAACATGTGTGCCACGGTCGATGACTCATTTCTGATTTGATCTTTTACGGCCACCATAGATGATTCAGACCAAGGGATTTATCGAAAAACAATTAACATAATGATAAGAGATTGATTGACACGGTGTTGTCCCATTTCATTAATGTCATGTAATATCATGAAAGTCTGCTGGCCTCAAGGACATACGTATTTAAACATCATTCCGATGTGAGTTTCATGTCGGAAACAGTCACATTTATCGTTACATTACTCTTTAAAACTTTGGGAAAAAAAAGGCCTGGGCGAATGATAGATTAATGGAATATGTGAATAATTTCAAGCTGATGCATTTTGTGATACTGGTAAAACAATTTGTGCTCCTCTTCGAACTAATCGCTAGTATCAGTTTATAAAAATTGTTATGAGAGGGCATTTATGACAAAATGACAAAAAATACCAACGCTGCAGCTTCAACAAGCTCAGTGCTTTCCTTTTCTGTTAGAATATTACGATGAGTGGGGTGGGGCAGATAAACTGAAATAGGCAGATACAGGAAGGTAGTGAGTGGGCGAGCAAATACAGAGAGGGTGAGAGGTGAAGACTGTTCAGTGTAGTACTACTCTATCTGCTTGAACCGGTAAAGAGAACCAAGCAACCCTTTGTAGAAAGACAGAGAGCGAGCGAGCGAGAGAGAGAGGGGAGAGAGAGAGAGGGAGAGAGAGAGAGACTGTGAGGGAGAGGGGGATAAAAGAAAGAGGGGAAGAGAGGAAGAAGGAGATAGAGAGATGCAGAAAGGAATATACCAAGAAGGAGATTATATTTTGAATGTAAAGTAACGAGAAGAAAAGAGTCAATCAAGCTACGAATGATTAAGCTTTTTTCTCTTCTTTTTGTTAAACATGGCTAATTTCCTACCCATCCGGAAACAACAGACAGACATTTAAAAGAACTTCAAAATTAAAGAATTAGGCGACCAAAAGAGATTAAAGTTACACACAATGCTGGCAATCCGCTTCCATTAATTGTTTGTGAATGTAAGGAAGATTTAATTGAGCTCTCCGAAGCAAAGTCAGAATTGTAAATGAATTGCCCACAATTATCAGATTTAAAAACCTTCAGTGCAAGTCGCCAGCCCTTTATTGAATGTTAACGTTGGTCGGGGAAATGAGAATTTTGGGTCAAAAGACCAATCTGCAAATGTATGTCTGTAATCAGTCAGAACTAAGCATCGAATTAACGGATGGAATAGAATGAATGCCAAATTACAATAAAATGTCAATCAGAGACATTCGTTGTAGCTTTCATCAAAAAAGAGTTAATTTCTGCAACAAGTCAAACGTGTGAAATCTCATTTTGTTCTGATTATTTAAAGGAACCTCGTAAACTTAAATACTCATCAATCCGAGATTGGATTAGTTCGATGAGGGACGTGAAACGGAAGACTATCTAGTATTAGCATATAATAAAAGAAACGAGTCATCTATAATTGCTAAATCTACCCTCACACCTTCTGGCCTTATCTGACAACAGTTGATTCATTAGAATTGTAAATGCATTCGACTGAGCATCTGATATCAAAATGTTGCTTCGTAACTATATCTAAATCATCCAATATTCTTTACAATTCGTCACAACGACGTCTCTTTGAATGAGTGATAATACTGAAGACAAAAGTTTTTTTTTAATCATTTTCCTTTGTGGCCTCTGAAATTTATATAATTCTGAATAAATTTTTAATCTAATAACGTAAGGAGGGGAAAAGGAGAGAGGGATACCCCCTTCGATAGATCAAACAACTTGTACTACAAAGCTCCAGCTGAGTATTTTTTCTTCAAAAAGCCTATGGTAATTTTTTAAACATAATTTTATTTTCAAATTACTATCTCTAGATCTAATCTCATTTCTGATCATAACTATTAGAAAATCATATCTTCTCTACATTTTGTAGTTTCATTTTTGAATTTTCCTTCGACCGGTTCTTGGGATTTTCTCAATATAAAATTATCGCCTTACTTTTATCAATCATTCTGGTAAGGATGCCGGTAACTGCTGTCGTCTGTTTGATAGCTTGGTTGGACATTGCACTACTACCACCTGTTCCTGGTACTGAGCCCGGTCCGTCACTGGTACCATCACCCTCTTTGCTACCGTCTTGTTCAAGGAGTCGAGAGGAGTCAGGAACCTGAAGGGTAGCCTCAGATTTCCGTCGCTGCATTCTAAGGATGAAGGATGATGGAATGAAAATGGAGTGAAGATGGAACAAGTGGTATTGATATAAGAGGGCAAAGGCGTTTAAGGGAAGGTAAGGGCCGAAGTGGCAGTCGCCTCCCCGGAACCAAGGGAGAGCTGGCAGGATTCGTGCTGCTTGGATCAGCTCATGTATGTAACTCGTTATCCCTTTCAAGACAATTGACCACATTTTGTGGTTTGGCTCAATAACTTTTGATCCAGAGCTCTAAAAAATATACCAGATGCACGAGTAGAAAGAGCAAAATTTTCTGCACACACTATGTCCATTTTTATTGCATGACCATATTGCGTTTGATGCCAGGAATTTTAAAAACAAGAATAAGCTTTGAGATCCTTAAATTGGCAACACATTGAGAGGTTTAAAATCATTGTTTTTCATCAAAATTGGCAATTTCTTTCAACTATTCAACAAATTTCTAACCATGTATATTGTTTTGAAAGACATTACACCTTATTTGAACCATGTAGCAGTAAAAGAAAAATATTATTGTTGCCAATTTGAAGAACAAAATGTGATCAATTTAGCCCTTAAATAATCCCTGTCCTGAAAGGGTTATAGTACTGGGATGATATGGCCAACAGTACTTGAATCTTGAATCTTGAATCATTCCAGGGATTAGGAGTAGTAGGAGAAGTAGTAGTCGACAATAAGTTTTGAGCAGATGTGAGAAGTAGTAGTTAACCGTTATCCAAAAAACAACAAACAAACAGGAAAAGGAAAAGCAATTTTATAAATTGATGAGTATAAAATCGTCATTGAATAACTTCGTGCAATATAATCGAAGCTATAAACGTTCGAAAGAATTCCTGTATGTTCTATTTCCTACATCACCTACTTTACTTTCCCTTCATTTAAACCATGAAGCTACATTTGTATCATCTATAAAGTACACATACTATAGGATACATCATTTAATTCTAATCACCATTCCCGCTTCACGTTTGCCTTACATGGCATATATAACAGTACCTGATATCAATGTTTTCTTGACAGAATAAAAACATCGTGATTGGTTTGTGCTGAACGTGACATTTGCCTAATTGAATCTCTGCTTAAGATGAATGTTTGTATGACATTTCTAACCTTAATCTGAACGCTTTGGGTGGGATATCCTACTTTATAAACCAGTCAAAATAAGGACGAACGAGGTTGTATGCTTTTTATCTATATATCTATACGTGCTGTGAATTGAATTTTGGAAAGATCGGTATCCTTATTTCCAAGACTTGAACACGGATCAAGATACAGACACAAAAGGTGTGGATTACATCCATTACTTTCTAAATCATTTTATACTTTTATATTACATCGTCTTGTTTTAACAAAATAAAATACGACATAAAGGTCTAATGTTCATACGTCATCTTAAATTTTTATTATCACAGTGAATCATTAGAATAACAGATTTGCGAGAAATGATGTTCAACCATATATTTCACTGGATATCATGTTATATAAAAATAATTAGTTGGTTTTTTTTTTTTTTTTTTTTTTTTTTTTGTAATCACCAGGCTAAACAGTTCAATAAATGTTTATACATGTTATACTTAGCAGAGTAAACTCTTTTGTTTTTAATTTCTAAAGGAAACATTACTGAAATAATGCAGAAAGAGAAATCATACAATATTTTCTCGAAACTGGATTATACTGACGATCATAATGTGTATTCATGATGAGTAAGTACAAAAAATGAAGGACAGAAACCCCACTCTACAGAATGACATCCAACTTTTCAATACTCCCCCATGCTGATGAGGTGTAGTCGTGTTTTTACGTTCAGTGATGCCCCTTTTAGCCCCTTTGTCATCTACCTGCTCGTTAGTTTACAACACGATGTCCTGATTCGTGATCGAGAAAACTGACGGTAGAAAAGATCATAGTAGCGATGAATTACAGAGCAATAGCAATTAGAGATTTGGCATGAGACAAGAGGTAGCGCGTTTGTTTATTCCATAATAAACAGCGCGATTGCTTGCCAGGTTGGGATGAGACAGAGCGAGAGAGAACGTCCTAATGTAAACCCTCTCTTCAATTTACAAAAAAAGCGCAAGTAGATTGTGTCCCGTTTTAGCGACCCAATGCGATGATATATATCATGCCTTTTATACCTGGCTGAGACATCAGTGTGAGTTCTTTCATTGTAATATTCGAGGATTGTTTATACAGGCAAGACAGGTTACGAATGCCAACCTGGTCAATGCGCCTAGGAGCCAAAATAATTATGTATACTACCAAAAAATGATTTATTGATATCTTTAATATGATGGTCTATTGTCGATGAATAAGCTGTAATATCATTGTAATATGATATCATTGAGGTGCATCAAAATACTTTATACATCCGTGAAAATAAATATTAGTAAAGTCATTCATTACAATTCATACTGCCGTCATAATAATAGTCAAGCACTAAACATGTTTACATGTGCGTTCTCTGATACAAGAAATTTATTTCATCCCAGTCGTTTCGAGTGATATTTTAATGGAATGGTTTGAATCGTTGCAATGCCATAGTTTGACAAATTAACTGATTAATTTTGATACCTTGCGGCCTCTTTGTTCTTCTCCATCCGATCTCTGCCGTGTTTCTCTAATACTTTCTTTGCATCCGGGTATTCCACAAGAGCCTGCGGGAAATAAGGAAACCGTATAACAAGACGTATATCGTTTCCATGGCAATAAGAGTTTGTACTTTGAAAGGAGAGATACAGAAACATGTTGAGCTTCAGAAATGTGATCAAACAGACAGAGCACCATAAATGATTCTAAATTAAAAGGAAGGGGTACTTAAATTGTTTTTCAAAGTACTGTGTTTGATACATATGCTCTTCTCGTAAAGTCGAATACATGTTAAAGGAGATAAAAAGTATTTGGGAAAAATTTTAGAAGATTTAAGAGAATTTTTTAGAATATGTTCTTTGTTAGTGCAGAAGCACGGCTTTCTTTGAAAACTTGGACTAGGTGTTCGTTTTTCCTGCTGTCATGATGAATTTACTGGCTCTGTAACATTTATTTTAAATTATACCTTTAATTCAATTCTTGAAAGCATAGAAGACGTTTCGATGTTGAAAACAACATGATGGATGTTCAAATTTAGAAACAGATTACATCCGACTAATTTCTCTCAATTACACAAATTTGACTATTTTCTCGTATTACGGCCGAGCTCCGAGTAGAGCCTGTTACGTGAAAATAATTCATGAAGATCATTATATAAAGAAAATGAAAATCATTGCTCTATCCATCAAAAAATGTTTCGTACTGTAAATACAAACATCATTTTAAGGTATTTTTGTTTGTAAAGAAAGCCACAAGAATATCAAGTAAGATTCATAATCAGAGAGCAGAGACAACTTCTGTCATCATAATTGCGTAAACAATAGATGAGTGTGACAGTGTGAGTTTCGATAATTTGACAAAGATCAAGGAGGCCTATAAAATGTTACCATAGTTAATCTCTCTAAACATGCTAAAACGTGATTACGGCTTTCATTCTCCTGTTATATGGCTCGAACCACCAACCTGCATGAGGTCTTTTTTGGAGAGACAGAGTAGCTCGGAGTAGCCGAGTGAAACCACATCAGCCGTTCGTCTGTTCTGCCCCTCATCGAGTTTGAGGAGGCTGATCTCGCCGAAGTAGTTGCCTTCTGAAAGAGTAGCAACCACCATACTCTGTTGGGTTTCTTGGTCCTGTACCACCACCTGTATGTAATGGTGAGAGGGGAGAGGTTTTAATAAACATAAACGAATAACTTTCAGTGGCGTCGCACGACTAATTTGAATGGGTTGGACGTAGGACCAAATTTTGCCGAAAAATTTGCCGAAAATCTTCTTGAGCGGCAAAAATAATGATAAAGAAAATAATTTCCACAACCCCTCCCCCCCCCCCTTCCAAAAAAAAAAAAAAAAAAAGGAAAGGAAAGGAAAAAAATAGGGTTCTCAGAAATGTTGACAAGAGAAGGAAAAGACAATCCTAAGATTTTTAGGAGTTATGAATAATTTCCAAGAAGGAACAAATATTGTGATAAGATATGTATAACGTAAATTGCCCATAATAGTTTTATACATGTATATTGCTTCTATCTTTTATCGCTGTGTCTATTTAGAGATGGTAGCCGAAAAAAAATATGATACCTTGTTTCAATCAATGATCTTAAATGTAAGTTTTAAAGAATGTATATGTATGTTTATTATCACGTAATCACAGTAATCTTTAATTAACATGTTTGTGCTTGCCTTATTCAAAAGTTTAAATCATCGGTAAATTTGAAAGATTTTTCAATGTCTTGACTTTTCATGAACACTGCTCTTTAGGTAGAAAGTCCTCCTGTGTATTAAAACAAATGAATACATGAATGTTGTAGCACTGACGTTCTGTAAGATCTATGATTATTCCCAAGTATACCAGAAGCAATACACATATTCTACATGTTCTAGAAATGAGTCATCTGTTTACCTCATCACTATATCCTTTGACATACTTGATAATCAAGGTCTGATATTCTGGTCACATCAATTATAAAGCTATGAAACAGGTCCTCTTAAGTAGGGGGGGGGGGGGTGCGGTGGTATCTATTCTCGCCACCAGTTTTTGTCGATCATGTTTTCGTCGTAGCGGAACAAATCGGTAGACATCGAGAACAAACATGGGGTTATTTTGAGGGTGCTATCACAAGGCTTTGTTTTATTCCTAGTAAAACAGACCGAGTGTTATTGAGAGAGTGGAGTGGGATTGGATGGAAGGGTAATACGGAGACACCATTCTGGATTGGTAGGAGGGGATCTTCCGTGTGATTAGGCACGCCCTAAACAGCGGCGTGATGAAGTAAACTGATCGCTAGTAGAGGGTCACATCGGGTGACGATGGAAGGCTCGATCGAACATGACGCCCACCGCATCAAGGATAAGTAGTTGATTGGTTCCGCAACTTCATCGAAAGTAGAAAAAGAAGCAAAGTGAAAGAGCACCCCCCCCCTAAATTTTTTTTTTAAATAATGATAAAATAAATAATTGAATAAATTATGAAATAATAAAAATAATCATAATAATAATAATGACACAATAAGCATACCATTTTACCCAGAATCTTCATCACCCAAATTAAAACCACCACCGCCAGCGTCCTTTCCATATCGTCATCAGCATGAAATTGTGATTATCATCTGACAGAAAATATTTCTACACTTTGAACTGAACAGTTAAACATAAACATGTTATACGCTTCTTTTTAATAACGTTTGAGTGGAAATAATTACAGTCTATCATTCCTGTGAAGGTTTACTTTAAAGACCGAGTCCACACTAATATCAAGTTGATTTAAATAAATAGAGTAAAAATAAACAAGCATAACAGTGAAATTTCACTGAAATCGGATGTAAAATAAGAAAGTTACGGCATTTTGAAGTTTTGCATTATTTCATGAAACAGTGATATGCATAACATGGGCGGTATGCAAACGAGTGAACCAATGATGTCACAAACGCACTTTTCCTTATGTATTTTATTATTTAAAAGTTTCAAATATTTAATCTTTTATGGATATGATAATAAAGAATCTCTCCCTTGAATCAAAATAAGTTACAACAATGATTTTACATGTTCCATATGGAGTCAATCCATGTTTTACATTATTGAAGCAAAAATTGAAATATATGATATTTCATATAATAAAATACATAGGAAAAGTGAGTGTGTGACATCATTGGTTCACTCATTTGCATACCGCCCATGTTATGCATATCACAGTTTCATGAAATAATGCAAAACTTCAAAATGCTGTAACTTTCTTTTTGATTTTACTCTTTTTATTCAAATCAACTTGATATAAGTGTGGACTTGGCTTTAAAAAGGGGCGGGCTAGACTCAATGGAGAGTTAAACAACACATTACATGACTGTTGTACTTGACTAATCTTTGGATACCAAAATAGAGGTCCTTTTAGCCTCAGCATATCGTTTGATTGAAAAGAAATTCTACATGTTTTTGATCGTGTTTTGTTTAGAAATATCAAAAGAGGAAAGAGTGCAGATGGACAAAATGAGAAAATAGAATCACATTCCGTCGTTTTAGAATCGAATTTCCTAACTTTCTCATTGATACCAATGATATCAATATCCCCACTCTTAAAAGAAGGTGGTCTTTATCAAATGAACTGCACGCATCAGAAAAGTACATTAATTCATCGAAACATGTGTTTTATGTCTCTCTCTTAGTGGTGGCGGCAGCGGCTAGTCATGGAGCGACGACGTAGAGTCGCCGCCTACAATCCGGGGGATGTCTCAGGCGATCTCTCCGTGTTTGTTCCACTGAATAGCTCCAAGATTGGGTATCAGTTAGTACAACCACCGTAACCGCCAAATGCCAAATGTCGATATGTTGAGTGTTTTATTGAAAAAGTGCAAGTTTCATCGGAGACCCTAAACCTTTCTTAGCCAGGGATACCCGATGCTGCCATCGAGAGGACGCCGATCATGTTGATTCCACCAGAAAATACAGCGATATATTGTTCCTTTATTAAATGCTTGCTCGTATGTCTGATGAACTCCTTGATCATTAAGACTCGGTGGTCAATAGCGAATAAAGGAATGACGGTACTTGTTTACAACTCTTATAAACAAGGTACGAGACATACGCGGTTTTCCCTTTGTCCTACAAACCGGTATATGTTTCATTCTAATTCATAAAAGTACAATGTACTTGTCCTGGTAGACATGAAAGTGTATATATGGTCTGTGAACCAGAAGGGCATACATGAGGCCAAACACCAGAAAAACTTTGATATTTTAAAATAATCTGGAGTTTCAAAGTATATATCATTACGTCTCAAAATAAAATACAACAAAACTATATTAATCCTCACTCTAAAAAACAATCTAGCCAAATATGACTAGAATCTAGTCAGATTTGACTGGAATAACAATTCTCACGGGCACCTGCACTATTCTAGTCAAAGCTACCAGCTTCTGGTTTGAAGAGAACAGAATCCTAGTAAAACTGAACAGAATCCCAGTCAGTACGTCTAAATCTGACTAAGAAAATGTGACCAAACGATCTGATCACAAAATGACTAGACGTTTTTTTAGAGTGCTCTGTTATAAATATAAAAGTACTATTTATCATTTTAGGACTATGAAAAAATATCTATGAATATGATATAAAAAACAAAACAAATTTCCTCCCGAACTATATTGCTCTAAAATGGTGTTTGTTGCTAAAAAAAAATAAAAATAAAAATAAAATGTTTACGAAACACGCCCAGGTAGAACAAACAGACATGACAAAGTAAACGAATTCTGTTTGAACACGATGTTTTTGGCAGAGTCTTTCGTTTATTATTAAAAACATGCTCTTCACTCCATACATTTACTCGTACTGAAAAAAAAAATACTTTGTACAGTATAGTCAGTAGCACATATTGCATATTTCTTTCTCTTGTTTTTTATGTTTCTTTTTTTTTTTTATCTTTTTAGATTTTTTTGTATGTTATAATTATTGTTGTATAATATTGTATACGTAAATATGTATTGTAAAAGTGACCCCCCCCCTCCACAAGCCATGTGCTTCCTGGGACCCTCACCTCCTTCCACTATGTTTTTGTTTTTGTTTTTTTGTTTTTTTTAATGTATATTTCATTTTGTATTTGATTATGAGA
>CM046834.1:26834646-26996889 GCA_025618425.1 Heliocidaris tuberculata | reverse complement strand
TTTTAAAATATGCAATACAATCATGATATATGTTTTAAATGAATTTTAACATCAATCAATCGCAAATATAGTTCTTTCAGTGAAGGAAATACTGATATACAGAAATGTATATGCATGCTAGCCTTTTTAAAGAGAAGATTTTCCAAGTCAACTCACATAATTCACATTGATTTGTTCGCCATAATCACTTGTTTTCAACCCAAAGTCAGTCTACATAAAATTATGTATTTGTTTTTTATGTTTAAAGCAGATTTTAACAACAATGATATTACAAAATAATTTCTTAAATAGCTAAGATTTAAGTAAATATTGCCACTAATCAACTAACCCGATTCTCGGAGAGGTTGAGAGCCGCCGATAGTTCGGCGACATCAATACTGCTGAGATAGTGCGTGCAGCGAAACTTCTGTTCCAACGTAGCCACCTGTGTCGGGGAGAAAGGTACCCGAGGGTTACGGCCCAGTTTACGCTTCTTCGCACCATCTTTTCTTTTCGTACCTGAGAAAAAAAAAAAGAGGGAAGGGAGAATATTGTTAATGAATTGGATTATTTAAAAGGGTGAAGAAATGGGTGCTTACATATTGGTCAGTATCATCAAGAAAGATGAGCTAAATCTCAGCTGAAAATATCCTTCAATTCGAGATTAAGGCTGTTCAATGAAGTGAATATCCAACACGCCACTAGTTTCATAAAACATTCTTATGATATTAATTTGTGTATTTCATTCCAAGTGTAAATCATTTCAACTAGTATCCTTTATTGCTAATTATCTTAAAATTTTTCCCTCTTTTGTGTAAATTTTGTAACACTGTAGCAGCTTTTTAATGTGTTGTTGTTGTTTTTTTCATTACATTGAACTGTATGCTTGAACCAGGCCTATAGATTTGTTAAAATTGACATTAATAACATCACGATAAAAATAGTCATGTGATTCTTAGATTTTTTAGTTTTATACTTTCCCCCTTTTAACGATACTATTAGGTAAAATGATTTGATGAAAGGGCTCTTCAACCTCACTGCACATAACTGATATAACTAATTTTCAAGACCATTTAAAACAACAAATAAAATACATGAAACATGCAGACAAACAAACATGATGTACGCTACATAACAATACATTGTACTTATTGATAACTTTACGAAGTTCTCTCTTTGAAGTTACTCTCACATAATCTTAAAGAACAAAAACACAAAACAAAAAAACAACATACTAGACAACTTTTATTATCAGAAATCACGGTGTACTTCTTGGCCTGGGTAATTAATAGAGCCAATACAGGCAGCGAAGTTTCCAACCCTTTATCTTCCTGTCGAATTCAATCAAGATGTCAATCCAAATTTAAAAGTTGACAGAAGCTGTGATAATGATCGCAACTTTGAAGACAATTTGGGTGATTGTTAGTGTAACAAGTGATAAGAGAAAATAAGCACACACACACACACAGTGTTCCGATTAATGAATGCACGCGTGCACACGCGACAAACAAGAGTTGTTATACGAGTGGCTGGTATGGCGCCCCGCCTTGTCTACTGGCTTGGTCCCTATTATAGAAGGCGACATCACATAAATAAACCACTCTCAGCGAGGAGTAAGTGACTCGTCGTTGTCAAGGGACGCTATCTCGTCACCGATTAGAAAACAAATGATTTATTTGAAATTGACAATCTAGAGCCTTGTTTTGTTTGCTAACGATCGATGCGTTATTTATTTGATTCATATTCGACAGCGTAACTACAGTTTAATGGATATTGTTTACTGTTATAACTATGTAAGAATTAATTGATAAGAACTTTTTTTTTAAATCTCATGGACATATTTATGATCAACGATTATACTCTGGGGATATACTAGTTACAGTGAAGCCAAACACTTAATATATAGACCAGACTACATAATAAAACAACATACTGTTTACATTGGTTTAAAATGGAGAAATCGTGCCCTTTAACAACATCATTGTCATCCCCAACTTTTTTTCTTCTTTCGAAATAAAGATCAAGGGCATGAAGGGCTGGCTAGCCACACAAGATTCCTCCCATAATATATTTACTATTTCAGTGGGGGGAAAACATCAAGTCATATATTGCTATTCAGGCTGGCGATAAGGATACAATGATATAGTTATTTGACAAAAGCTAGTAAAATATAATATTCGATTACAAATTTGGCTGCCTAATATACAGCCTTTGTGTTTGTAGATTTGATCAAAATTGATCCTTGCAAGGATTTCGTTATTATCGTCCGGTTATGTTTTCTAAATTTGAACGATATTCTAAAGGTGACCAATTTTATAGCATGTTTCTAAAGTTTAATAATTTGATTTTGACAATTATTGGGAATTTATACCAATACTTTTGAATTATTTATGATCTTAGTGTACAATCATCTTCAAACCATAAAGTTTTACATCGATGTCTTTGTCAAACTGCTCCTATTTGAACTTAATTTTCTACGTTTTACTTTTTAAATGGTTGATCGTTTCTATTTAACATGTTTAATATATCTTCCTTCCTTATAAAATTTCTTCTGACCCATATATTGCAATTTAATTAGTTATTCTTTGTATATTGTAATATGAAATGCATTGAATTGTCATAATTAGATAAACTATCATTCTTGCGTATGTAATCAGAAACAAACACACATACAGAAAACGACTAAGAATTATTAAAAACTATAAAGTCAAACTAACATCAATATTATATAAAGCTGTGCAATCTACTTTGCTCAATCTACTTCACACGTCTATACATTGTATCAGCATATGGCCTACACAAACGAAATGCACAAAGAATGAATAAACAAGATAAACATACAAAACATATTAAATAAACAAAACGAGATATATGAACAAAACCAAGATTTTACTTTGCAGAACTACACTGCCCGTTCGGTTATTGGTTCTTCCACATCACTTCATTTCAAAAGACATTTGACATAGGCCGTCCAGCAGCAGCGTGACGAACCAATGCATTTTTCTTGAGACAGAATGGACTATCTATTTTTAACAAAAGCGAGTTGGTTTAAATCAAGGACATTTTTGTCATGCAAATCAATTAAATGAGCTGGGTTACAATGACATCGCAATAGTACCATTTGCAGTTTGAAAGCAGAGGCTGTATATACAGAGACACATACACAGCGGGAATAAGCCATATTATGATGCATAGCAATGGAAGAAATGCATTGTTTGAATTGTATAGCTCTTTCGTTTGTTTGTTTGTTTGTATGTATGTTTTGTTTTGTTTTGTTTTGTTCTGCTGTTATGAGGAAAGAGACAATGCTGAAATTTTCAAGAAAAGTTATCATTGTTTTCGTGTAGGAATAATACAAAGTTTTTAATATATCGGTATATTGTCAGAAGAAAAGATGACTATATAGAAAATATATATTCTTATTAAATCCTTCGCAATAATAATAAATATTTATCATTAAAGAAACAAATTAATTTAAGAATGTCCTTTGTGTATTGATTCAATCTAACTGTAAGATACAAAAAATGAAGAAAAAATATTATATTGCATCATGTTATATTATTATATTATAACATAATGTCAGCAATGAATTACATTGCTGCACGGGATAACTACTGCCCTTTGAACAAAAAATCATCTGTAATTCTATTAAAAGACATCACTAGAAATATTTTCTTATGATTGCATGTTACATAATTAAGGTATTTGTAAGTAAGATATTTGCTTTGCAGCTGTTGAATATTGGATCTCTTTCGGGAGAAATATATAAACAGTATAGATCTACAGTTTTATCAAATTCGCGAAAGCCTGGAAAGAGCAACTGTTATCAAATGCTAGTATTTATGTTTCCTAATATTATCCCTTGTTAAAGTGAACGAAATTGTCCCCTTCAATGACATTTTCGGTCTTTAAAAAGTGAAATTATCAGAACTACCAAATAATAAGAAACATTCGTCAGTCATAGAAGGAAAACATTCATTTTATATGTTGAGAAATGAACCAATAACTGACAACGAAGACTTATCTGAATGTTATCCATAATGAAAGAATAATAATTCTTGTAAGAATGGTAACAATAAGAATTTGAAATGAGTATAAGAAGAATCACCTGTAAATTAAACTATTTTTTGATACATAAATCTGCAAATGCTGAACTTAACAACAACAGAAAATTACATCTATGAATGAACTGCATATATTCATTACGTACATGACGTAATCAGAATTTAATTTGTTTTTATGCATCATTGCAGATAACTATATATAAGAATAAAAACTAAGAATAAATATTTGAAATCATTGGAAAAAGTAGACTATTCGTAATGCAATCTGGTTCTGTAGAATTAACTTACGTTTTTAAACATGAAAAATATTATAGTCGTTATGTATTCCTTCGAATACACAATATTCTGCATGATAAAATAATATACGGTTCCTATTAGGTTACTATATTCGAGTACTAGAAATAAATGTTTATCAGGAGAAATAATTATGCCATAAAAGGTGTTAAACATGTGTAAACCTGGTAAAAGGCTATCAGCATTGATTTTTAAAGCTGCAATTATGGTCATTTTGCATGGTAATATCATTATAACAAATAACAAGAATAATTTCCAAAATTCTAAGCTAATAAATACATCAACGGAAATATTTCATATTATATCGGTCGATTAAAGTAATTAAGATAATTGTTATATTACATAGTTGATTTCATCGCACCAAAACAATTAAGATTTGAAATATTTATGTTCTATTTTTTGGTAAAACAGCTCGATTTGTTTAAAAAGAATCAATCCATAGTAAAACCATAATAATGCAAAATAAAAATATTAAGAAATTTAGGAGGATGTTGTTATTCATCTCCACATTTATACAACGCCTTATTGCCTTAATTGTTATCCAGAGTCTTATTCTAGTACTCTACTTTAGAAGGAGAATTCACTTCAACATTTCTAAACAACGTTAGAACCTAATTTACCCATTTCCAAAGGTAAATTACCAAAACTATGTTAATAACCATAGTTTGAGAAATAAGGAAATATATGCCCACCTCTGTGTTTTATGAAAGATTGCATGAACTGCATTTATCTACCTTTTTCAAATTCAATTTGTCTTAAACATTATTCCTTGCAATATACTAAATGTTTACTGTCCAGCTAGTATTTGTATTTTTATCACGGTGTGGAAAGTTATCTTTCAAGTACATATTTTTTTTTCAAAATGTAAAGGTTAGCTAACTGAAAACAGTTTCAGTGAAAGTATTGCACTGATTAGTAAAGGCCAGAATTGTGAAGCTACAAAAGTTTGTTTTTATAAACAAATACAATATGTAAACCATGCATGTGCTAAATTGGAGTAGGGTCAGCTGCTTGAATTTTAGATTTAATGGCAGGCTTATCTGTACTAATAAAATAAATGTGATAACTTTTCTGAATGAACATTAGAGGGTAACAAATCTGAAAAGAAGTACAAGAGAGCTGATTTACTGTATAGTAATATTTACTTGTTTCAAGATAGATGTTTGGAAATAAGTGTAAAGCTTATGGAAACAAAATAACTTAATAAGTAACATACACATGGAATTTGCTTTAGATTACTCCTCTATTTAACTTTAAGGTGATATCAATGCATTTGGAGATAATTGTATAGTCGCGGTCTGAATCTAAACACATTTTCCTCACTTTTTTTTTACATTTAAACTTCTTAAAAACTTTCATGGATGTTTTTCTTCCATTTCATTGCAGATTAATAAACAATTCAACTAATTTAAAGACTACATCAAAATGTTAGATAGCGTATTTAATTCATTCTAAAATGATAGGTCATGTAGGTATAATTTGTTTCTTGCTTATCATTTTTTTAAAAGTTAACATGACAATAAAACTGTTGAGTAGGCCTACAATTCCATTACATGTGAATGTGATTTGTGATATTACGTAAACTTAACCTTGAATCACTACTCACGTGGAAGTCTAGGTGGTTTGTATCTCGTGCATTGAAGCCATGAAAACCTTGTCAACGGGTTATCTGCTGCCTCACTATCTGTCTTTGATTCGTGACCATCCCCCTCGTCATCGTCTGTCATTTTATGCGGCAACGTCGTCTCCTGGTGGTCATCAATACACTCTCTTGGTGTTGGGAATTGATTATCCTGATACGATACGCCATGTTTGTTGTGTACAGCTAGTTTATGTTTGGCTCTGATGCTTTCAAGTCTGTTTGTTTGTGAGTCCACGTCCCTCTTGCCGAGAATACCATCTATACTGAAGTCGGTGACACCAGTTCGCTTATCGCCCAAGCTACCGGGTGAAGCGGCGCCACTGGTAGGCATCGGTCTCAGGCCTTGTGCCACACGTAAATTCTCCATGCTAAACGAGGCAGCGGCAGCGATCGTGGCCGCTGATCCTCCGGGGGAAAGCGGTAAGCTGGCCCATTGTAGTCGAGGATAGAGCTCCAAAGGGTGGCTGCATTCTTAGTCCGACTAAAGAAAAGCCCGAATAGTTGGAGAGTGGCGCCGGGAAGACCCCGGCGGCGTAGAACCCCTGCTGGAGCGAATAAGCAGAGTTTAAGAGAGCCATGGTTGACAATGAATAGACTCTCTAATTCCTGGCTTTTATTTTTTGCTACCTAGAGAGCCAAAATAGAGATGAGAACATGTATTCTTAGGGTTGAGTGGATGACGAACAACAAGTCAAGAATGACCAAGATAGACCACTGGTGCCCAATAAAACAGTCGACTCCTTGACTTCTTGATATACCCCCAGGATGAAGGTGAAACTGGGCAAACACTTGAGTGACGAATCCGACGATTCTCAGTTGTAAAAAAAACTTCTACTCATCTTTGTGAAAAAAAAAAGAAAGAAAAAAAGATTGTTTGTAATAGCAGGTGAGATACCACTGTAGAGAAAAGGGAGATAGGTGCTGCCGAGTCACAATTCATCCCTACTTTGTTTAGAATCAAACTATGAAGCTTCAATTCGCAAACAAGTTTCTCTCCCATTACCACCTCCATCTACTCATCACACACTAACCTACACCAGCCTGTACTGCACATGCGCGCAGGTCGCACGTTAATTGGCTTGACCTTCGAGGGGTCATAGAATGATGACGTCACCGAGACTGTGGAGTCGACTTCTCTTGTTACTTCGTCGCGTTTCGATTGCGTGAAGTATTTATCGTTATCTTGACTTGGTGCCCTTTTAGCGCCTGATTAGGCAAAGGGTAAATTGGAAATCCAAGTTTCCTTGGATAGAGTAGACTGGATATGTTATTGGTATCGGAGTGAGGTTAATGGGAGGATAGAAGAGGCGCCAAGATAGGGAACAACATGAATAGGAAACAGAGCAAATGGAGAAAATTATCGACGAAGTTATGAGTATGCTGAATTATTAAGTGGAAATAAACGTGAATTTCGATTCTGATGAACAAAAGATGAATACCATAAAAAAAGTGGAGATAGATGGAATTAGAGGAGTCTATTTTAAGGAATTCGTCAAGAGTCTATAAATATAAGAAAAAGAGAGAAAAATAAATGTCTAACATTTCATATCACCTACCATATCGTTAGCATTTATGACATTACATTAATTCTTTTTCTTTCTTTCTTTCAAGATAGCAGATTTATTTACACCAAAAAAATCAGATACGCAACATCATTAGTTAACAAGACTAAAAGAAATAGTGTTTTAAAGAAAAAAAAATAGTCTTTAATCCTTGTTTTATTTGGTAAATTCTTTTTTTTTTTAAATTTAATGTTTATGATTGAGCTTTATTGTAATCAATGCAGCGCATTATGATATGATACAATTAGTGAAGCGTAACTCAGTGTAATATAAAAATAGATTTTGATGATGTTAATGAATTATTAAATGCAGTATAATATAAGATTATGCACTTTTAAAAATGTACCTTTAAGGCTTTGAGGGTGTTGCATATTATGTATCATGTATATATACACCAATCGATTAATCATGTAGATAATTTTTAAATTGAGGCAAGTTACAAGTTAAATTATCTCAGGACTGAATTATCTTTTTGATGATCTAATAATTTTCCTTTGAATATATCCCCTTCTCTCTCTCTCTCTCTCTCTCTCTCTCTCTCTCTCTCTCTCTCTTTCTCAGCTTCTTTCATGCATCTCAACATATCAGTACTGTAGAACTAATACAGCAATCAGCTACCGATCCTTGATATACGAGCTGTTATATGAGGAAGTATCATGATTACCATACTGATGATGCCCAATATTTCATCATGGATTAATTTGGTGATTGAGCTACGGGAACTGACAAGTTTCTTTGGTAATAGCTCTTGCTATTTGCGTCAAAGCCATCCACCCTATAAGAACCAAATGAAGAACTTGGAGTCCGCCATCCAGTCAGGCTTTATATACCAGGCAGGCGTGCGGCGGGATCCCAAATTCCTAATCCACAACTCGAAATCGTAAACCTATCATTAACCACTATTTTCCAATCAGCAAAATGAGAATTGAGGAACGAGTGGTAGCGATAAGTTAAACAGGAAGATGATGAATAACATGATGAAGATGATGGTTGTTGATGACTCTTGCAGACTGATTATGGAGTTATTAAAGAAAGAGAAGAAGAATGGTTTGGTTGAGGATTGGTGATGGCCTTGTCAAGGAAAGATGAGCTCGTAATCGCCTGCGCGAATCAATCAGGCTAATTTGGCGGGAGATTGGAACGACAGCTGAAAAATATATATGGCGCGAATCAAGGGGAAAATATTACACGTTTAGCTCTGCCGTGGGTCGGTGGTAATTAATTAGCTCGTTCTCCTAGATTGTTTTTCTTAGAGAGAATCAATCTAACAAAAAAGAAACTGTAGCAGAAACAGGATATTGGAAATGTGGAAATGTGCTGATTGCTTTGTCTTGAGGTAAATTAGTGATTATGAAAAAGGAGATTGTTAGCAGAAAGAAGAATCATACTAATTATAGAATATTTCAATATCGGAATGATGCTACAGGCATATCATACACACCTATCAGATAAATATCCTGTATTGTGTTTGGTATCTGAAGAAAGTAGATTAACCCTTTCAATTTGCTTTTTCCTGTTACCCCCTATTTCCTTTCAAATGGTTTACAATTTATTTTTTACGTTACAAATCAATAAACTGAGCAATGTTACGATCTAATAAGTGTAAAAAAAACATTTGACACTTTTGATCGTTAATTATAACTCGTATCGGAGTGGGGTTTTCACATTGTAAAATTGAAGGATGACAAATTTATTTGGAGTGAGTTTTCTTATCCTTCATTAATATTCTTAAAATAATGTTCTTAATATTTAATTAGATTTTATTTTTTTGAAAAAATGAGACCACAAAAGCTGTGTGTGTCTGTAATTAATCAATGCCCAATTGCCATTGCGCATTGCAGCTGAAATTCCAGAGCACCTATTTTAACCTATAGTCATGACACTGGAGAGCAAAAAGTTTGGCAGATATGACAGGTGCGATGCGCAATGGCAATTGTTGTTTTCTGAATTATTTACTAACACACAGAGATTGTGGTCTCAGTTTTTCGCAAAGTGAAAATCTAATTAAAAATTCAGAGCATTATTTTAAGAATATTAATGGAGGAAATTTTACAAAACTTATTCCTTATAAATTTGACATCCTTCACTTTTCCATTATGAAAAACCTCACTCCGATACGAGTTTTCACGAGTTATCACTTTAGTAATGATCAAAAGGTTTGTTTTTTTTTTTACCTAGTAGAATCATTAAAGATAACCATGAATAAAAAATGACATACTTTAGCTGTGATTACGTAATACTGCACGCCCCATTCCCGCATGAAATTTATTTTGATAAAATATAGTTTTGAATGAATTTTGTTGATCTAGTTTTCTATCCATCATCTTGCTCTTTGTCAGAATATGTTATATGAAAAGAATGCATTTTAGACGAATGGAGCGCCGATAAATACAAAACTTAAACATTCATAACCTCCAACTGCGTTGTCATAATGCACACTTAACATTACAAAAAATACCAATAGGAAATGTGCAAAGAGATGTGGAATATTTCTATGTGAACATAGTGAAAGAAAAAATTGAAAATACAATGACATATTTTAATTAACCAATGCAGAATGATTATCCTTTTTCCTTTTACCCCATTCTCATCTCCTTGCGTGTAAAATTAGTCTGATTGGCTGATTGTGAGTTTTCACATTGGATAAATAACTATCACATAATGTCCTCCTCATCATCGTCGACATCGTCCGCAACAAAATCATTGCATCAACCTTGCTTTCATCATACTGATTTTATCGACGGCATTCTCTTCTTCCCATTCATCCACACATCGTCCATAGGATTATGTTATCAAAGGTCGGAGGTCATTGTTCAGCCCTAATTACTCAATAATACATGATGATCATTATCATATTTCTATTTGAATCAAAGTTGTTGACCTCGTCTACCGGTAAATCAATAACATTCTACAATTAAGTGATCTATACCAGGCGATTATATTCCTTATAGGATTAACTCAGTGACAAAACACAAAACAAATAACCATGTACAAATGCATATACATGTCGGGGTAAAAATCAATCGCTTTTATTCCATTATAATGCAAATAATTGCTTAGGCCAATGACCCCCACGGTGGGCTGCCTGTCAGTTAATTGCATGGGGCAAAGATGACCCAAGCAACTCCCTGATCAGACATAAAGCTTGTAATAACAATTGTTAATTGCACTAGCCATATTTGTTTAGGGTGACGATTTAACTAATTGAAATTGAACAACATGGTGTATCGATTGTATAATTCAATGACACACAACGGAGTGCCATGTCCGATACCCCCACAAGCTTGAATGCCATGTAGTTATGAGATGAAAATCCATAAGTATGCGACAATAGCAGCAAGCCAAAGGTTTCAATATCAAAACATTTTAAGGTCAAACTCTCATTTTGATACCCCTTTAACCCTAGAAAGACTAGGGACCATGATGCCCCCTTCCAACAAGACTAGTGATCACTTTCAAAGTTTTGAAGATTGTTAGTGTCATAGTGGGACTACACTGTAAAAAAAAAAATAACTGTAAAACTATAGGTTTTTAGCCCTTGAAATTACAAGGTATTGCCGTTATTTGCCGTTATTTCAATTTTACAGTCTTTTCCTGTAAAACAACAGCAAGTTTGTTGGTTTACGGAAATCAGCATATATTTACATAATTTTATTGTAAATTTACATAATTTTATTGTAAATATAATATATGCTGATTTCCGGTTTAAAAAAATAACTGGAAAAAAGGGCATTCCCGGCATACTGACTGTCAGGAAATTCCCGTGAAAAGGGGGCAATTTTCTTTATCATATAGCATACATAATGACATTCAGAAAGTAAACATATTGAAGAGGAATTAAATGAGCCTATAGCTTGCAATCATTATGAAGAAATTAAATTTGAATCTCTTCTCACTTTCTTGTACTTTTCTGACGAAAACAATATCTATATAAATGATAAAAAGGTGATATATGTCCCTTTCATATTTTAAGAGTATGATTTAGAACCAAATTGGGTATTATAATTATGCTCTATACTGTATTCCATAGTTAATTACAGTTTAATATTATTCATAGGCCTACAGAGGTCGAGCACAGACTTTGGTATTGTCTCAATAATTTACAACAGCTCTTTGTGAATTAAAAGCATGTAGTATTTTGACGTGTTGGACATTTAGACACATCAGACATCGTCATAGAATGTTTTTGTTGTTTTTTGCATTGACTGAGATATTATCATTATTATCATTTTTAAAAATTAAGTATCCTTGATCAGAACACTGCCCTAAATAGGAACCCACGACCACGATGACCAGTTGATTTCGGTAGACGAAAACGGATAATCGTCCTAGGATCGAAATGATTGTTTCCGACAAATACTGTACCAGTTTACCCTTATTTTAATGAAACAATAAACAGTTTTGTGGCGACATGGTCATTTATCAGGAGACGAACATCTTTGTCCATAGGCATGATAGGTCGATAAGATAATGGAACCAAAACACATTATCACTGGAACAAACATGTCATGTTGTTGGGGTGACATGGGGAGTGAAAACTGGGGATTTCAAATCGATGAATGTCACAACTATACAGGGAATGTTATGTTGAGGACTCGGGTTATCGTGAATCGCATTTGACTAAAATAGTAAAGTTGGTGGCGAATTTTCAACAGCTGTAGACTACACTCTAAAAATCTATGTATAATACTGGGTAAAGTAAAATGACTTGTGTGTAAACGTGAGACGGAAGCGGTTTAGATTGAGAAAAATATAGCTTGGATGACAACATTAGGCCTGTTCCTCTGGCAAGCGGCGATTATAATGGAAATCTGTAATGACCATAAATATCATTTTCGTGAAGTAAATTCACCTTCGGATTAAAAAAAAAAACCGGAAATAGTGACCGACATTATACCTAGTCGATTTGCGATAGGTTGATATTTGCTTTTTGATCATCAGTATAGCTATCTACAAGATGAGAAAATGGAGTCATTCAAGATTATAGATAAGTCAATTACAATCATTTCCTCGCCATATACCCCAAACGCATTTTTTAAAATCTCACAAAAAGAAAGCTACGGTACGTTTACTCTTTCGAATCCTCTTTTTGTTAAGGGTGTCCCGTTATATGGCGCTTCGAAAGCCATTATCATTAGGCTTAGGAATGTAAGTGACTTAAGGCATGGATTAGGGAGGAAGGGTCTCTTGTCCCCCTTCACCATAAACTTCAATGTGCCCCTCCCCGGCTATTAGCGCGCCAGCAGATAACAAACAACCCTGTGTATCATCTAATTATCTCATCATTCTAAACGTTAATGACAGTCTCCAAGTGAAAGGGGTCACTGAAAGGTGGATTTTATTCAGAGGGGTCGGCTTAACAATGAGCATATAAGCCGATACAATACGCTGGTTACGTGGGCTTAGCAGAACTAGATTTCAATTACTCTTTACACTAACCTATTCTTCTTGTTTATATGCAGTTTCAGTTCCTCTGCAATTTCACAGTCTATCTTCGATTTCTTATCCGATGATGCTATTTAATTTTGATCAATTTCAAATGAAGCCAAGTGAATGACAGCCGAATGCAACAGATGAACTCCTGCTTTTCTTCCCTCAGCAACTACTGTCGATAACTCTAACTTATTCAACATTGAACACGTACTTAAGAACTCGTTCTGGAACGTCTGCCATTTTGAAAATGACGAATTTAGTGTTTCTTTGTCAGTGGACATATAAAAAGCTATATACTAAATTAGTAGCCCTCCTCCAGCTGCGCTTCGGAACGTGGAATCGACGGGCAAAGTTCTTCTCTTAGCGATGCAGACAAATTGTTAGAATTTGGATCCAAATATTTTTATAATTGAACTTTGGTCGAGGGAAATGTTTGAAATCATACTCCTTATGACACAGATTTTCTCGATATCATATTCCTTTGAAGAAAAAAAAGAAAAAAAAAAAGATACATTTTACTAGTTTAAAATCCAAAATGAAATTATATATTTTACAGGGTAGTATCATGTAAATGAGAAAAGACGTGATATAGTAAATTAGACGATTCCTCCACCCCCTCCTTTGTTGAATTACATATTTATATTTTTATGATGCACATTTTGTAAACGTTCATTTTTGAATAGCGAATAAATGTTCAACGAGAGACATTCGATTATTGAACCCACACTTTTCCTTTGTTGACAAAAGTTGTAATAAAGGCAGTGAATTGATGAACGTATATACCTCCTGTATTCAGAAGATCGTGATCGTAATACAGTTATATATCTCCAGGGGCCCGTTGCACAAAGCTTGCGTTTAATCGCAACTCCTAACAATCAAACGCAAGTCCTTAATGCGCACTTCTGATTGGCTGAAAATAAAGTTGCGTTTGATTTTCCTGAGTTGCGTTCAAACGCAAGTTTTGTGCAACGGGCCCCAGATATTCATATTGGGACCAATTTGAAAATAACTTTTATTGCAATAAATGTATATACGAGGATATTGTGACCGAAGTGTTTACATGCAAGAAAATCACAAGTCTTTCATCGATGTTTTCTGCCCAAAATTAACTACTTGTTTTCCGTGATTGTTATGCTACACAAGCAATACTTATCTCCTTGCAACTCTTAGTAACATAGCCTTTTCTGCCAATCCCGTAACAGGTTTAAAGAAAAAAAAAGTTGGTTACGTTTTTGCCATGAGCGCAAACTTTCGCCATTCTACTACCAATTACCTTCATGAATGCATTTGTTTGGATTTCTCACTCTTATTTCTGTTCCATGATACTCCGGTGCATTTCCTTTTGAAAAACACCCGAAAGGCAGGGGGAAAAAAGAGGAAAAGGGAGAGAAAAATTAGAAAAGGAAATGGTTAAAGGAAATAATGAGACAACGTTAATAGTTGTTTAGATTCACCGATGATATAAACACTGCGTATTCATAAGGTAATAAGTGCTTGAAAGCCTAATTCATTACGAGGAGGGGACCCAACGTTATTTGGATAAAAACAGAATGGGAAATGACAGGATGATTATATCGTGAGCCGAAGCGTAAACAACGATCTAAAAACCAAGTATTTCTTGAAGAGGACCTGGACCAGAAGGGTTGGGGTGGAGGTGGATCTTACAATGGCCAGGTTGGTCACTTCATTAGGATGAGTGCCTAATTGGATAAGTAGTGGACATTGTGGACTCAAAAGAAGTAAAGGAAAATCCCATTTGGGGAGCTAGGGTTAGATGGGGCCTGAAGAAAAGAACTATTGTTGGTCTGGGTCGGGTAAATCGTAGAATGGGGCGCCATCTAATTATCTTTGTCAAGATCGTATAATGTCAGATGACACCTCCGCCCATTCCTCGATGCTCTTTTCATAGCTACATCAGCACTCTTTTTCTTTTCTTTTCACTTCGAAGATCTCGATGAAGAAGGCGGCGCCTCGCTCGAGGAACCTTTTAAAGTCCGGACTGTCTTTATTGAACGAGCTCATCAGGGGGTATTCACAACTAACAATTGACATGTTAGTAATGTAAGGCCACCGGCATGGATTAAATTCATCTCGAAAGAATGGCACATGATCACTTTCCAGCCCACAAGAAGTAAAACGAAAAATAGAAAAGTAAATGGACAGGACTCTCGGCATGATATCTTTCACTTTGCCGCCATGATTGCTACAACTCAGGATATGGCTTATAATACACCAGGTCCTTTATTAAGCTCATTTGAAGAGTAAACACTTGATATTGCTTTGATTTTATGCTTTAAGAAATAGCTATAAAGGATTTGAGTAAAGAGTATGATGTTTAAGAAACCGATAAAGACACACCACGTTCGTAATGCACGTCTACTATGTATTTTTCTTTTTCATGTAGCAGGTGCGTTGATGATATAAGATGCAGAATATAGGAGATAATATAATCATTTCACACATAGGATACGCTTTTATAAAAAATTTTACACGCAGCACATACGCGCCATATCTTGGATGTACTTTAAAAAAGTGAATCGTCCTACTATATTTTTTTTCGGCAACAAGATGTCTTCTTAAGTTCACAATTGACATTTATTAGTGTTTTATGTTCTATGGTATTGCAGAGTCTTTATGTAAATGACAGAGAATAATTTTCTATGTTACTGTTTGCTACGCTATTTGTAGTTTCAGAGTGTAAAATTCCACTACATAGCGACTGTCCAAAAAATGAAAACTTATAACTGACGTTGTAATGGTTTCCTTTGCGGTATTTAGCTGCTGAATTTTCGAATCATGGGGACAGGGGTAATGGATTGTTTAAGGGATGAAGATCAGTCGAAATTACATCCTCTTGATACGGTATCTTGTCGGTATCCTTTGACTAATCAAGATGGATCGATCAAGACATGGACATATCCTAGTGAATTATAACGCTTGGATTAACATTATCCATTAAACAGTACCGCTATGGAGCTCATTGTGGCCACTTTCAGCCCCCTCTTCGAACTTTCTTAAAGTATCAGAATTTCAGTGTATGTAGTCATCCCATTCCGTAGGACAAAAGACGAGTGGATATCAGAAGAATGAAGAACATTATCGCCATAGCCTTTAAGTTTGCCTTTGTACTCAATAGCTAAAATCATTACTTGAAATAAAGCTCAAATTACTTTTTTTTCGCCCATGACTTTATGTATATACTTTTTTTTTATAGACAGATCAGTATGTTAGGCAATTCATTTACAACTTTTAAAAACTTTAATCTTTATAAAGACGACCCATGATTTTTTTAATAATATGCAATGCAAATTAAATTTTTAAAAAAAGAAAAAAAAAACTCTCTTTTTAAAATTTGATAGATAATTGGAAACAGGCTAACGTTTAAGGAAATTTGAGGAAGGAAGGGAGAGAGGGAGAGAGGAAGGAAGGGAGAGAGGGAGAGAGGAAGGGAGGGAGAGAGGAACGGAAGGGAGAGAGGGAGAGAGGAAGGGAGGGAGAGAGGAACGGAAGGGAGAGAGGGAGAGAGGGAAGGAAGGGAGAGAGGAACGGAAGGGAGAGAGGGAGAGAGGAAGGGAGAGAGGGAGAGAGGAAGGGAGAGAGGGAGAGAGGAACGGAAGGGAGAGAAGAAGGGAGTGACCGGAGAGAGGAAGAATGCAAATTCAAATTCAAATTCTTATTTATTTCATTTCCAACAGAAAGAAAAGACAATGGCATTACAGAAATGATTACAGAAAATATGAAAAATATATGTACAAATTCATTTTTTCTTGATAAGTGTGCAAGTACACTGAACATGTAAATAAATCATTATAATGAATTATTAAAAGAAATTCATAATTTCTGTGGAAATGTGAGGGATCCACTAAAAAGAAGAATGCGATAAAGTTATATATATGTATATATATGTGTGTGTGTGTATATATATATAGAGAGAGAGAGAGAGAGAGAGAGAGAAAGAGAGAGTTTTTTTTTTAAAGAAGGACATAGAAAGATGTTTGATTGAAAATCACCTCTTCGTTCTTTCTATTTATTCATTTCTGTATGTTTGGTGAGGCTATTCACAATTTTGGGCATTGTATGTACAAAAATATGATCCATGTCATTTTATACATATTTCAATTTCAGACCTTTTAGCCTATTGTCAGATTGTTTTTAAATCACGACTGTTAAATCCACATAAAGGTTTTTTTTTAAAGGGTATTCAAATATTTTTCTTAACCTTGTGAGGGAGTTCATAAGATTTTTTGACATTCATATTTTCTTTCAAAGAAACGGAACAAAATTTGCTTAGTGTTTATCGTACGACAGTGAAGGAAGGCGCGATTACTCTCCTCTTGTCAAACTACTTCCTTACTTTATTGTGTCGTCAAAATGGGTCTATGGATTTTCCATTTCCAATCCTATACCTTTAGGATGTCCTAAGGTAGATAATACCGTGAGATATGCCTTGTGGATGCCGCTAGACCCCCGCATTAGCCCCAGAAATGCCTTGTGGATGCCGCTAGTAACCCCTATCATAGTGTGGAGGAACTCAGACTGGATCATCACTATTCAGCATCTCAGCGGGGTACACTCTCTTTGATGTGCCCCTTCTCCTTTTTAAGGTCAATTAGAGACCATTGTCAAGCTTCAATCTGATAATCGAGTAGGGCATCCAAAGACAATGATTTTTTTTTCGTCAAAAGCAATGGCGCCGTTTCTAACCAATGCGCTTCAATTGCGGCTATTATTGAAGTTGTAGCTGAAAATAAATTTGAAGATACCAGTTCCATTTTATTAAAATGAAAGGTTTCGTTTGACTTCTTACAATAACAAGTGGTCAATAAAACTTCTATCGTCATGATCGTGTGGCTTCCCTCTTTTAGAGGTATAGAGATCGGGCTCTTGATCTATTGGACCGGTTCAAGTCTTAGCTGCGGCATATCATCCTTTTCCAAGATGAATTCACATTTCACATTAAATGAAAGAAAGAATTATATGAGAAGGCGTAATTGTATATAAAATATAAAATCATATACAAAGTACAATTGGTAATTGGTGTAAACCATTCCTTCAGTTTTGTCATACTTGACCTTATGCGCTAAACTCAAGCGAAGTCCGCCCAGGTATTTATTTAATTTGATTAAAGACAGAACAATGAGAGAAACAGATTAGTGAAAGTTTGAGCAAATTCCGATAAGAAATAAGAAAGTTATAAAATTTTTGAAGTTGTAATCAATCAAACACAAATTGGCAACTCCATGACGTACCATGCGAGCTCCTCTTCCATTCGCTCAGTACAGAACATTTCACAAATGTTCATGTTCTTAGTTTTTGATTAAGGAACATATTTGTTTCATACAGGTTTTGTGCAAAACCTATGAGCAATGATTACATAATGTATGATTGAATATTTTCTATAGAGAAAAGTGAAATTAATGATTTTGGGGTACAGGGCAAATGGGAGGGGAGCTCGCAAGATAAGTCACAGAGTTGCCAAATTGTGTTTGATTGATTACAACATCAAAAATTCCAAACTTTCTTATTTCTTATCTTATTTTGCTCAAACCTTCACTGGTATGTTTCTTTAATTTTATGCTTCTTTTAAAACCAACTTGTAATTAGGGTTGACTTCCCCTTTAAGAAATAATTTATCCTTTAAGAAATAAATTTTATGCAGTTATAATCTACAGTATACGTGTATTTCTTTATGTTGGAACAGTAAGATGGCTATGTCTCGCGTTATGAATGTTTGCAATGCAAGCATTTATGAAAAAATACATTTCCACGGTGTTTTATCGCAGTTTTCGTTTCTAAAATTCTTTATTGTTATTTATTTTAAATGAAAATGAAAAGAGACAAGATGTTTTTTGAGCAATACTGCACCGACTTTATTGTTCCTTTGGTTGTAAGAATAGAATATTCAATAAATAACAATTTGGATTTAAGCAAAACATTAAAACTTACACTTTATAAAACAATTGGTTAAACATTTAAAGGGACGGAGGTAACAACTTGCAGGTGATTTTTTTTTAATTGCACAAAATCGTAAACGCTTCATTTTTCAATGGGAAAACGAACATGACAGATATTTACAGTTGTTCCTTTAAGTACGCGAAATTGAGAATTAAAAAAAATGTTTTGCACTTAAAAGAATGCAAGGTTTCTAGTGAAACACAATTAACAGTATGATCTATCACTATTTCAAGTAATGATGACATGCTTATGATAATATAAATTTATCCCTGCATTGACGACATGTATAGCTGTGCAGATATAGGCTGCTTAAATCTGCATTATAATGAAAACTTTCAAGACACTATGTTGAATATAATATCCTATTTTTTCTACCAAATGATTTATTATCAAAAATATGATAGATTAAACGACTTTAGTCTGTTTGTATATTGTCAGAATATCATGCAGTTGGATATGCAAAAAAAGGGTTGATTTATTAATGGTGGAAAAAGTATTATCTTGTAGAGTGACATACATGGATAACATTAATAACTGTTATTATATCCGTCATGAAAAAAATCTGTGCAACTGATTGGTCTGATGCGCGTCATGTGACAAAATACAATTCCCACTGGCCTCATGCAAATGAGCAAATTGCCATGGAGGGAACATCTGACGTCACGATCCGTGAATAGCAGTACTATTCACGGATACTACATCACACGAAAAGTGCGTACTACATTGTGATGACATTCATTTGCGCGTATTTATTGTGTTAGGCACCGGGACGTGATGATGTCATCATTACGCGTTTGATATCCGCGCAAATTCATCCCTTCTTCAAACTGTATTTGTACCACGTACGTGTGCGGTCTATACCATAGGCCTACGGTGCAGATGATCGTAAGGAGATGAGTAGATTCAAGATATAAACCAAATATATACTGCCTAAATTCGAGTGACGTGAAGACGACCTTTTTCCTTCGGGGCTGCGCTCCTCAGAAAAATATCTTGGTTCACGCCATCTCGCGGACCATATTTCCTACCAGACCGTCTCATGACAGTATATATTTGTATACCATGATTACAGATGAAGTGGTCAAATGCCAACTGTATATAGGAATCATAAAACTCAGTGAAAGGGAAGACGAATGATTAATATGCATGAGCTATTAATAGCAGATTAATAAGAGAATCATGAGATGGAGAGAGGTGAGGGAGATCAAACAGGGTGAAAAGTATGAGGGAATAGGAAATTGGAGAAAAGGATGAAGATAGGAAATGTGTGGGGTGTTCAAGGAAGCACATACAAAAGGCTCTGCTCATGCTCTTTCAGGGAAGTGAAAAGATTCTCCCCCCCCCCCAAATATTACGAACAATGGAGATGACTGATAGACATAATCACTGAATATCAATCCCAAATTTACACTGATATCATGATCTGACGATTAGCCGAAACAAAATCCGAACAGTTCAAAATCATTCAATTTCACTTGTGTGGTTTGATGTTCGATCTTTCACCATTTTCCATCAGCAATTTGAATAGAATGTTAACATCTCCTGTAAATACATGTATAATTAAACGACTCTTAGGTTCATTAACCAATTGATAAAACAATCAAATCAACGGCTTTGATGGATGATTAAAAGCACTGATACAAAAATTGCCAAGCTAGATGCAAATTTTGAATTATTTTTATAAATATATTTATATAATGAGATTTATCCGTAATAGCCCTCCCCTTATTATAAAGCCAATGAAATTATGTTTTAGAGTTAAAATCACTGATACTGATTGACAAAAAAAAAAGGAAATAAACATCAAATTCTAAAATATATTTCTGACATTGTTTTTGTATAATGAAATATTATAATTAAATTGAGTAAATTGGCAACAACTCAAATGAATTAGTAATTATTATAATTATAAATGTTCTTTGATACTTGTAAGAATGTGCTAATCAATGCATTTCTATCAAAAACAAAAAGGCGATTACATTCTTTTACCTTGCATTCACCTAGTAACATTTATTTCGAATAAGTGTAAATATGATATGGCAAGAATATTCCTTATACATGATAATAATACCTTTAACAATAGTATATTAAAGAAATATTGTAGGTATTAAAATATACTGTGCTTGTATTCAGGAGTTGAGTAAAAATCACACTTAGCGCAGCTGCACTTGTGACCTCTTATATAATGATCTTGAAAAGAAGCTTTCATAAAAATGAAACAGTAATAACATAATATCAATAGCCTTTTCTGTCTCTCTGTCTCTCTGTCTCTCTGTCCATGCTGTGTCTGTCTCTCTCTGTCTATCTGTCCCCCCTAATCTCTCTCTCTCTCTGTACGAAAAATGGGTACTTATTTTTAAAAAGACTGTATGTTACCCGACACGTAACCATGCCTAGCGTTTAAACGTTTGTTTCTGCCAATTAAGAGTGCTTGATTCTTCAATCTAATCGACCAAATATCTTAAGCCATAACACGTCTTATGTTTTTTGATGAGCGTGGTCCCTCCAACGTAACTTTATTACATTTCATTTTGAAACATGTTTTGAATTGACGCAACGTATAGATTATTCATTTTATACTCATACATCTTTGGAAGTGTACATTAATTGTGAAAATTGGCAGAATGAATGTAACGTTTTTTTACACATTGAAGACCGGATGCTGTGACATCATACCACTGAATTAATTGTTCGTGCGAAAATGAGATAATAATAATAATAATAATAATAATAATAGTGGGTTCTTATATAGCGCACATGTCTGTCAGACTTGACACTCCTGGCGCTCCACAATGAATGAATGAATGCTATTATTTCCTAGAAAAGTTCAGAAGTCACTATCAATCGAGTTATCACTGTAACATGACGCGTCGGTAAGATCAGCCGACATCCGGCTAGAATCGAGATAACTTCTGGACGATAATGAGAAATCACTTCTCTCTGATTGTAACTCTCTGCGAATTCTTGCTGCTTCTTCTTCCAGTACTTCATCACCATAGATACCATTCCCGTTACCAAGGAAACCAATAAGCTGATATTCGGAGGGTTCTTGTTGCATGACCCCGTTCAGACAAATACCGGGAACAGTTATCGTTCTCGTTCTCCCGTTCATTGTTCTTCCGTTCCCGCTGTTTAACGATCCCGACTTTTCTTCAGATGAAACTGTGATAAGGATCCTCGGCCCACTGTCTTCAGCATCAAAACTTGCCCAGACACTTGAAGAATCATTATCACTGCTTTCAACACTGCCACCGCGTCTTAAATTTCTCAGCGCTAAGCGACCCAAGTTCATTCTCTTCTGATGGTTGCCATTTACCCGCCCGAAATGCCCATGGTGTAATTTTCCCGCCACGCGACTTTCGAGTTCGCTGATTCGTCGAAGAGCGCGTTTCAGCTCTGCGTCACGTTCCTCCAGTTGCGTCTTTAAATCATCACACTGTTGGAAAAGAAGTGAAGACAATGAGACAGTAAGGCAAGTGAAACCAATAGCAGGGTAAGTGGAAATTGAAAGAAAATTGGCCTGATTGCAGACAGGGGTTGTTATGAGAAGATTTTAAAATGAGCTCCTCCAAAATCTCCTACGACTTTCATCAAGTTGATTGGTTTGGGATCGAAGCCGTTTTTTATTCGACGCTGGACTATAGGAGATCGTCTGCGTGTGAAACTTGAGAAGTCTGGCACGGGCGCTCCTTCCAAGTGCAATTAAAATAGAACGCCGGGAAATACGTTTAATTCAGATGGGCAATCACTCGCTGGGGGTTAGGGGGATACGTTACGTGCGCTCCGAGATCGCTTTTCTATTAGGAAAATGGAACATCGACGAGGTGCTATGGCACTTTCTATCCGCTGATAGCGCCTATGATGAATGAAAACCAAGATGTTTTATCCATTGCAATTCTTCGCCTAAACAGGCAGGGAATTAATCAAGACAGCAGAAAGGTTCTACACCTACATGCATCCTTCACAGAGCGATATAAGCGCCAAGTGAGAAGGTGAAAATGTTTCAAATGCAGGGGCGTGTTTTTGCAGTTGTGTGTGCGTGTATTTATTTGAAGACAAAATAGTTTCCAAGAGTGGTGTTTTAATTGCACTTGACACGAAGAGAGAAAAAGAAGACAATAGCGAGAATTCTTACCCGTTTGGAAAGCTCTGTGACCTTTTGCTTCGTCGCCTAGAAACGAAAAGAGAGAAATTAGTCCAGCCTGAGTGACCCAAAGTATGGCTTTGCGATGCAATAAATGACATTAAAATGACTAGAAAACAAATTTCAAAGGAAAAGCAACTCTTGTTCAGACGTGTAATAACTTTTTTTTAATAATTTGACATACCAATATATTTCTCGGTAAAGTCAACTTGCTGACCCCCAATGATAATCTGCTGAGGATTTTTCTTCCGTGTGTCAATGTGTATGGTACACAATAATGATAAAATCGTATATTCAAATCTTGCTAATCTGTAAGGCACACACTGTAGGATCATTAAAAAATTGCCATGTTCATAAACATAATAAGGGTCGTTTTTTTCAATTTGCAAAGGGGTTAAACCTCTTTCTGCCTGACAACCTATTATAAATTTAAAGTCATGTTTTGCACATGCCACGCCCACCATGTAACTCTTCTCTGAAGTAACATCCTAAATCACATCAATATGATCTCAAATACCTTGCGAATCCCTCTCTTCAGAGACCCTAAAAACTCTCATGTAGCTACGTACCAGACTATCAAATTTACGAAGCTCGTTGATGATATGTCGGAGTTCGCTTGTCTCTTTCGCTGTAAAGAACAAGGGGGAAAAAAGAACAACAATTAGCTGTCACTAAAACATAATTTTTCTCTCAAAACCTGTTTCCCATATCCCCCTCCTGAAAACATAATTATTCCTTATAAATCTTGATTCGAATCGTAATGAATGACTTGATAATAAATCATACTTATACAAAAAAAAAATCATATAAATTGTTTGCGAACATGTAGGACGACAGTGAGTCAGGATTCGATAACCTCTTGTCCGCAGGATGAACCATGTTACAACATTGATACACATTCTATCAAAATCATCATCCATGAATCAATAATTAAATTTCCCAACTGTAAACAACTCCATTGTTCATAACCCGACTTAATGATTAAAACCTTCAACACAATGTGGCCTGACAAATTGTCTCATGCTAATGTTAGGTTCCCATCGATCCATTTCCCCCACCAAACATGCCAACACCCAGCTAATAAGAAAACAAGAACATGTGTGCCACGGTCGATGACTCATTTCTGATTTGATCTTTTACGGCCACCATAGATGATTCAGACCAAGGGATTTATCGAAAAACAATTAACATAATGATAAGAGATTGATTGACACGGTGTTGTCCCATTTGATTAATGTCATGTAATATCATGAAAGTCTGCTGGCCTCAAGGACATACGTATTTAAACATCATTCCGATGTGAGTTTCATGTCGGAAACAGTCACATTTATCGTTACATTACTCTTTAAAACTTTGGGAAAAAAAAGGCCTGGGCGAATGATAGATTAATGGAATATGTGAATAATTTCAAGCTGATGCATTTTGTGATACTGGTAAAACAATTTGTGCTCCTCTTCGAACTAATCGCTAGTATCAGTTTATAAAAATTGTTATGAGAGGGCATTTATGACAAAATGACAAAAAATACCAACGCTGCAGCTTCAACAAGCTCAGTGCTTTCCTTTTCTGTTAGAATATTACGATGAGTGGGGTGGGGCAGATAAACTGAAATAGGCAGATACAGGAAGGTAGTGAGTGGGCGAGCAAATACAGAGAGGGTGAGAGGTGAAGACTGTTCAGTGTAGTACTACTCTATCTGCTTGAACCGGTAAAGAGAACCAAGCAACCCTTTGTAGAAAGACAGAGAGCGAGCGAGCGAGAGAGAGAGAGGGGAGAGAGAGAGAGGGGAGAGAGAGAGAGACTGTGAGGGAGAGGGGGATAAAAGAAAGAGGGGAAGAGAGGGAGAAGGAGATAGAGAGATGCAGAAAGGAATATACCAAGAAGGAGATTATATTTTGAATGTAAAGTAACGAGAAGAAAAGAGTCAATCAAGCTACGAATGATTAAGCTTTTTTCTCTTCTTTTTGTTAAACATGGCTAATTTCCTACCCATCCGGAAACAACAGACAGACATTTAAAAGAACTTCAAAATTAAAGAATTAGGCGACCAAAAGAGATTAAAGTTACACACAATGCTGGCAATCCGCTTCCATTAATTGTTTGTGAATGTAAGGAAGATTTAATTGAGCTCTCCGAAGCAAAGTCAGAATTGTAAATGAATTGCCCACAATTATCAGATTTAAAAACCTTCAGTGCAAGTCGCCAGCCCTTTATTGAATGTTAACGTTGGTCGGGGAAATGAGAATTTTGGGGTCAAAAGACCAATCTGCAAATGTATGTCTGTAATCAGTCAGAACTAAGCATCGAATTAACGGATGGAATAGAATGAATGCCAAATTACAATAAAATGTCAATCAGAGACATTCGTTGTAGCTTTCATCAAAAAAGAGTTAATTTCTGCAACAAGTCAAACGTGTGAAATCTCATTTTGTTCTGATTATTTAAAGGAACCTCGTAAACTTAAATACTCATCAATCCGAGATTGGATTAGTTCGATGAGGGACGTGAAACGGAAGACTATCTAGTATTAGCATATAATAAAAGAAACGAGTCATCTATAATTGCTAAATCTACCCTCACACCTTCTGGCCTTATCTGACAACAGTTGATTCATTAGAATTGTAAATGCATTCGACTGAGCATCTGATATCAAAATGTTGCTTCGTAACTATATCTAAATCATCCAATATTCTTTACAATTCGTCACAACGACGTCTCTTTGAATGAGTGATAATACTGAAGACAAAAGTTTTTTTTTATCATTTTCCTTTGTGGCCTCTGAAATTTATATAATTCTGAATAAATTTTTAATCTAATAACGTAAGGAGGGGAAAAGGAGAGAGGGATACCCCCTTCGATAGATCAAACAACTTGTACTACAAAGCTCCAGCTGAGTATTTTTTCTTCAAAAAGCCTATGGTAATTTTTTAAACATAATTTTTTTTTCAAATTACTATCTCTAGATCTAATCTCATTTCTGATCATAACTATTAGAAAATCATATCTTCTCTACATTTTGTAGTTTCATTTTTGAATTTTCCTTCGACCGGTTCTTGGGATTTTCTCAATATAAAATTATCGCCTTACTTTTATCAATCATTCTGGTAAGGATGCCGGTAACTGCTGTCGTCTGTTTGATAGCTTGGTTGGACATTGCACTACTACCACCTGTTCCTGGTACTGAGCCCGGTCCGTCACTGGTACCATCACCCTCTTTGCTACCGTCTTGTTCAAGGAGTCGAGAGGAGTCAGGAACCTGAAGGGTAGCCTCAGATTTCCGTCGCTGCATTCTAAGGATGAAGGATGATGGAATGAAAATGGAGTGAAGATGGAACAAGTGGTATTGATATAGGAGGGTAAAGGCGTTTAAGGGAAGGTAAGGGCCGAAGTGGCAGTCGCCTCCCCGGAACCAAGGGAGAGCTGGCAGGATTCGTGCTGCTTGGATCAGCTCATGTATGTAACTCGTTATAGTACTGGGATGATATGGCCAACAGTACTTGAATCTTGAATCTTGAATCATTCCAGGATCAGGAGTATAAGAATAGACGAAGTAGCAGTCGACAATAAGTTTTGAGCAGATGTGAGAAGTAGTAGTTAACCGTTATCCAAAAAACAACAAACAAACAGGAAAAGGAAAAGCAATTTTATAAATTGATGAGTATAAAATCGTCATTGAATAACTTCGTGCAATATAATCGAAGCTATAAACGTTCGAAAGAATTCCTGTATGTTCTATTTCCTACATCACCTACTTTACTTTCCCTTCATTTAAACCATGAAGCTACATTTGTATCATCTATAAAGTACACATACTTTAGGATACATCATTTAATTCTAATCACCATTCCCGCTTCACGTTTGCCTTACATGGCATATATAACAGTACCTGATATCAATGTTTTCTTGACAGAATAAAAACATCGTGATTGGTTTGTGCTGAACGTGACATTTGCCTAATTGAATCTCTGCTTAAGATGAATGTTTGTATGACATTTCTAACCTTAATCTGAACGCTTTGGGTGGGATATCCTACTTTATAAACCAGTCAAAATAAGGACGAACGAGGTTGTATGCTTTTTATCTATATATCTATACGTGCTGTGAATTGAATTTTGGAAAGATCGGTATCCTTATTTCCAAGACTTGAACACGGATCAAGATACAGACACAAAAGGTGTGGATTACATCCATTACTTTCTAAATCATTTTATACTTTTATATTATATCGTCTTGTTTTAACAAAATAAAATACGACATAAAGGTCTAATGTTCATACGTCATCTTAAATTTTTATTATCACAGTGAATCATTAGAATAACAGATTTGCGAGAAATGATGTTCAACCATATATTTCACTGGATATCATGTTATATAAAAATAATTAGTTGGTTTTTTTTTTTTTTTTTTTTTTTTTTTTTTGTAATCACCAGGCTAAACAGTTCAATAAATGTTTATACATGTTATACTTAGCAGAGTAAACTCTTTTGTTTTTAATTTCTAAAGGACACATTACTGAAATAATGCAGAAAGAGAAATCATACAATATTTTCTCGAAACTGGATTATACTGACGATCATAATGTGTATTCATGATGAGTAAGTACAAAAAATGAAGGACAGAAACCCCACTCTACAGAATGACATCCAACTTTTCAATACTCCCCCATGCTGATGAGGTGTAGTCGTGTTTTTACGTTCAGTGATGCCCCTTTTAGCCCCTTTGTCATCTACCTGCTCGTTAGTTTACAACACGATGTCCTGATTCGTGATCGAGAAAACTGACGGTAGAAAAGATCATAGTAGCGATGAATTACAGAGCAATAGCAATTAGAGATTTGGCATGAGACAAGAGGTAGCGCGTTTGTTTATTCCATAATAAACAGCGCGATTGCTTGCCAGGTTGGGATGAGACAGAGCGAGAGAGAACGTCCTAATGTAAACCCTCTCTTCAATTTACAAAAAAAGCGCAAGTAGATTGTGTCCCGTTTTAGCGACCCAATGCGATGATATATATCATGCCTTTTATACCTGGCTGAGACATCAGTGTGAGTTCTTTCATTGTAATATTCGAGGATTGTTTATACAGGCAAGACAGGTTACGAATGCCAACCTGGTCAATGCGCCTAGGAGCCAAAATAATTATGTATACTACCAAAAAATGATTTATTGATATCTTTAATATGATGGTCTATTGTCGATGAATAAGCTGTAATATCATTGTAATATGATATCATTGAGGTGCATCAAAATACTTTATACATCCGTGAAAATAAATATTAGTAAAGTCATTCATTACAATTCATACTGCCGTCATAATAATAGTCAAGCACTAAACATGTTTACATGTGCGTTCTCTGATACAAGAAATTTATTTCATCCCAGTCGTTTCGAGTGATATTTTAATGGAATGGTTTGAATCGTTGCAATGCCATAGTTTGACAAATTAACTGATTAATTTTAATACCTTGCGGCCTCTTTGTTCTTCTCCATCCGATCTCTGCCGTGTTTCTCTAATACTTTCTTTGCATCCGGGTATTCCACAAGAGCCTGCGGGAAATAAGGAAACCGTATAACAAGACGTATATCGTTTCCATGGCAATAAGAGTTTGTACTTTGAAAGGAGAGATACAGAAACATGTTGAGCTTCAGAAATGTGATCAAACAGACAGAGCACCATAAATGATTCTAAATTAAAAGGAAGGGGTACTTAAATTGCTTTTCAAAGTACTGTGTTTGATACATATGCTCTTCTCGTAAAGTCGAATACATGTTAAAGGAGATAAAAAGTATTTGGGAAAAATTTTAGAAGATTTAAGAGAATTTTTTAGAATATGTTCTTTGTTAGTGCAGAAACACGGCTTTCTTTGAAAACTTGGACTAGGTGTTCGTTTTTCCTGCTGTCATGATGAATTTACTGGCTCTGTAACATTTATTTTAAATTATACCTTTAATTCAATTCTTGAAAGCATAGAAGACGTTTCGATGTTGAAAACAACATGATGGATGTTCAAATTTAGAAACAGATTACATCCGACTAATTTCTCTCAATTACACAAATTTGACTATTTTCTCGTATTACGGCCGAGCTCCGAGTAGAGCCTGTTACGTGAAAATAATTCATGAAGATCATTATATAAAGAAAATGAAAATCATTGCTCTATCCATCAAAAAATGTTTCGTACTGTAAATACAAACATCATTTTAAGGTATTTTTGTTTGTAAAGAAAGCCACAAGAATATCAAGTAAGATTCATAATCAGAGAGCAGAGACAACTTCTGTCATCATAATTGCGTAAACAATAGATGAGTGTGACAGTGTGAGTTTCGATAATTTGACAAAGATCAAGGAGGCCTATAAAATGTTACCATAGTTAATCTCTCTAAACATGCTAAAACGTGATTACGGCTTTCATTCTCCTGTTATATGGCTCGAACCACCAACCTGCATGAGGTCTTTTTTGGAGAGACAGAGTAGCTCGGAGTAGCCGAGTGAAACCACATCAGCCGTTCGTCTGTTCTGCCCCTCATCGAGTTTGAGGAGGCTGATCTCGCCGAAGTAGTTGCCTTCTGAAAGAGTAGCAACCACCATACTCTGTTGGGTTTCTTGGTCCTGTACCACCACCTGTATGTAATGGTGAGAGGGGAGAGGTTTTAATAAACATAAACGAATAACTTTCAGTGGCGTCGCACGACTAATTTGAATGGGTTGGACGTAGGACCAAATTTTGCCGAAAAATTTGCCGAAAATCTTCTTGAGCGGCAAAAATAATGATAAAGAAAATAATTTCCACAACCCCTCCCCCCCCCCCTTCCAAAAAAAAAAAAAAAAAAAAAAAGGAAAGGAAAAAAATAGGGTTCTCAGAAATGTTGACAAGAGAAGGAAAAGACAATCCTAAGATTTTTAGGAGTTATGAATAATTTCCAAGAAGGAACAAATATTGTGATAAGATATGTATAACGTAAATTGCCCATAATAGTTTTATACATGTATATTGCTTCTATCCTTTATCGCTGTGTCTATTTAGAGATGGTAGCCGAAAAAAAATATGATACCTTGTTTCAATCAATAATCTTAAATGTAAGTTTTAAAGAATGTATATGTATGTTTATTATCACGTAATCACAGTAATCTTTAATTAACATGTTTGTGCTTGCCTTATTCAAAAGTTTAAATCATCGGTAAATTTGAAAGATTTTTCAATGTCTTGACTTTTCATGAACACTGCTCTTTAGGTAGAAAGTCCTCCTGTGTATTAAAACAAATGAATACATGAATGTTGTAGCACTGACGTTCTGTAAGACCTATGATTATTCCCAAGTATACCAGAAGCAATACACATATTCTACATGTTCTAGAAATGAGTCATCTGTTTACCTCATCACTATATCCTTTGACATACTTGATAATCAAGGTCTGATATTCTGGTCACATCAATTATAAAGCTATGAAACAGGTCCTCTTAAGTAGGGGGGGGGGGTGCGGTGGTATCTATTCTCGCCACCAGTTTTTGTCGATCATGTTTTCGTCGTAGCGGAACAAATCGGTAGACATCGAGAACAAACATGGGGTTATTTTGAGGGTGCTATCACAAGGCTTTGTTTTATTCCTAGTAAAACAGACCGAGTGTTATTGAGAGAGTGGAGTGGGATTGGATGGAAGGGTAATACGGAGACACCATTCTGGATTGGTAGGAGGGGATCTTCCGTGTGATTAGGCACGCCCTAAACAGCGGCGTGATGAAGTAAACTGATCGCTAGTAGAGGGTCACATCGGGTGACGATGGAAGGCTCGATCGAACATGACGCCCACCGCATCAAGGATAAGTAGTTGATTGGTTCCGCAACTTCATCGAAAGTAGAAAAAGAAGCAAAGTGAAGAGCAACCCCCCCCCCTCAAATTTTTTTTTTTTAAATAATGATAAAATAAATAATTGAATAAATTATGAAATAATAAAAAAATAATCATAATAATAATAATGACACAATAAGCATACCATTTTACCCAGAATCTTCATCACCCAAATTAAAACCACCACCGCCAGCGTCCTTTCCATATCGTCATCAGCATGAAATTGTGATTATCATCTGACAGAAAATATTTCTACACTTTGAACTGAACAGTTAAACATAAACATGTTATACGCTTCTTTTTAATAACGTTTGAGTGGAAATAATTACAGTCTATCATTCCTGTGAAGGTTTACTTTAAAGACCGAGTCCACACTAATATCAAGTTGATTTAAATAAATAGAGTAAAAATAAACAAGCATAACAGTGAAATTTCACTGAAATCGGATGTAAAATAAGAAAGTTACGGCATTTTGAAGTTTTGCATTATTTCATGAAACAGTGATATGCATAACATGGGCGGTATGCAAACGAGTGAACCAATGATGTCACAAACGCACTTTTCCTTATGTATTTTATTATTTAAAAGTTTCAAATATTTAATCTTTTATGGATATGATAATAAAGAATCTCTCCCTTGAATCAAAATAAGTTACAACAATGATTTTACATGTTCCATATGGAGTCAATCCATGTTTTACATTATTGAAGCAAAAATTGAAATATATGATATTTCATATAATAAAATACATAAGGAAAAGTGAGTGTGTGACATCATTGGTTCACTCATTTGCATACCGCCCATGTTATGCATATCACAGTTTCATGAAATAATGCAAAACTTCAAAATGCTGTAACTTTCTTTTTGATTTTACTCTTTTTATTCAAATCAACTTGATATAAGTGTGGACTTGGCTTTAAAAAGGGGCGGGCTAGACTCAATGGAGAGTTAAACAACACATTACATGACTGTTGTACTTGACTAATCTTTGGATACCAAAATAGAGGTCCTTTTAGCCTCAGCATATCGTTTGATTGAAAAGAAATTCTACATGTTTTTGATCGTGTTTTGTTTAGAAATATCAAAAGAGGAAAGAGTGCAGATGGACAAAATGAGAAAATAGAATCACATTCCGTCGTTTTAGAATCGAATTTCCTAACTTTCTCATTGATACCAATGATATCAATATCCCCACTCTTAAAAGAAGGTGGTCTTTATCAAATGAACTGCACGCATCAGAAAAGTACATTAATTCATCGAAACATGTGTTTTATGTCTCTCTCTTAGTGGTGGCGGCAGCGGCTAGTCATGGAGCGACGACGTAGAGTCGCCGCCTACAATCCGGGGGATGTCTCAGGCGATCTCTCCGTGTTTGTTCCACTGAATAGCTCCAAGATTGGGTATCAGTTAGTACAACCACCGTAACCGCCAAATGCCAAATGTCGATATGTTGAGTGTTTTATTGAAAAAGTGCAAGTTTCATCGGAGACCCTAAACCTTTCTTAGCCAGGGATACCCGATGCTGCCATCGAGAGGACGCCGATCATGTTGATTCCACCAGAAAATACAGCGATATATTGTTCCTTTATTAAATGCTTGCTCGTATGTCTGATGAACTCCTTGATCATTAAGACTCGGTGGTCAATAGCGAATAAAGGAATGACGGTACTTGTTTACAACTCTTATAAACAAGGTACGAGACATACGCGGTTTTCCCTTTGTCCTACAAACCGGTATATGTTTCATTCTAATTCATAAAAGTACAATGTACTTGTCCTGGTAGACATGAAGTGTATATATGGTCTGTGAACCAGAAGGGCATACATGAGGCCAAACACCAGAAAAACTTTGATATTTTAAAATAATCTGGAGTTTCAAAGTATATATCATTACGGCTCAAAATAAAATACAACAAAACTATATTAATCCTCACTCTAAAAAACAATCTAGCCAAATATGACTAGAATCTAGTCAGATTTGACTGGAATAACAATTCTCACGGGCACCTGCACTATTCTAGTCAAAGCTACCAGCTTCTGGTTTGAAGAGAACAGAATCCTAGTAAAACTGAACAGAATCCCAGTCAGTACGTCTAAATCTGACTAAGAAAATGTGACCAAACGATCTGATCACAAAATGACTAGACGTTTTTTAGAGTGCTCTGTTATAAATATAAAAGTACTATTTATCATTTTAGGACTATGAAAAAATATCTATGAATATGATATAAAAAACAAAACAAATTTCCTCCCGAACTATATTGCTCTAAAATGGTGTTTGTTGCTAAAAAAAAATAAATAAATAAAAATAAAATGTTTACGAAACACGCCCAGGTAGAACAAACAGACATGACAAAGTAAACGAATTCTGTTTGAACACGATGTTTTTGGCAGAGTCTTTCGTTTATTATTAAAACATGCTCTTCACTCCATACATTTACTCGTACTGAAAAAAAAAATACTTTGTACAGTATAGTCAGTAGCACATATTGCATATTTCTTTCTCTTGTTTTTTATGTTTCTTTTTTTTTTTTATCTTTTAGATTTTTTTGTATGTTATAATTATTGTTGTATAATATTGTATACGTAAATATGTATTGTAAAAGTGACCCCCCCCCCCCCTCCACAAGCCATGTGCTTCCTGGGACCCTCACCTCCTTCCACTATGTTTTTGTTTTTGTTTTTGTTGTTTTTTTTAATGTATATTTCATTTTGTATTTGATTATGAGAAGGAAATAAATATATTTTGAATCTAAATCTGATCTGTTTTTAAAGCAATTTCAGTGATAGATTTAGGCACAGTTCAACCATTTATACTCTTAATTCTAAATGAAATTAAACGATACCTTTATTCATATTCTGAATAATTATTTTAAAATAATGGAATCGTTATATTATTTTCGTATAAAAAAACAAATAGCGTAATATCTACAAAGATGGTACAGGACTCTCCACGCACAACACTGGTTTACGCCCTTGTTGTTCTCAGTTGAACATTACGAGTGCAATACACATTGACTGGCGCAATCAGAAAGGAGAAGAATAAATAAATAAAGAACTGGCGAAAATATGAAATAAATATTATGTAAAATTTTCACTGAAATCGTTAAAACTATATTAATTTCGATACATAGAAGAAAGTCTTACCAGAGACAGAGAGAGAGAGAGGGGGGGGGGGGGGGGGGGGGAGGCGGTGGGAAAAAACGGGAGAAAAAGAAGGCAGCGATGGTGATCTACAATGTCGTAAAGGAGCTATGAGAAGAGAGAGCGAGCTCAAATTAGATGCATGAATTACTGCAGAATTAACCCACTGCATACGAGAACCGGGTGGTCCATGTATTAAGTCTATGGGAATGAGATAATTCAGTAGTCATCGGGTTAAACGCAAAACCAGGGAGATGTGGATCTGATGAAGCTGGAAATAATTATAATCACTACTGCAGGTAGTTAATTCCCTTTTCTCTATTACCTGGACATGTCCATGGTTGATAATAAACATCTCTCTTCCAATCTCCCCTCTACGGCAGATGTAGTCCCCAGGAGAGAATATCTGTGATCTCAGTTTCAGAACCAACTCACACAGCAGACCTTGTTCGCAGTCTTCAAATATCTTCACCTGCAAAACGACAAACAAAAATCTCAATTAGAATACAACTTTTGAAATTATATTTTTATCATGATTGTAATTACCACTGACAACGTTATTAATTTTGAAAATGTCCTTTCTGCTTATAACCTGCAATGGAATTGTAGAAAATTACTATGGGTGTAACAATGCATGCACTGTAAAAAAAAAAAAAATGGCGTTTTTTCACGGGAAATTCCTGGCAGTCAGGATGCCGGGAATGCCCGTTTTCCAGATTTTATTTACCGGAAATCAGCATATACTTACAATAAAATTATGTAAATATATGCTGATTTCCGGTAAACCAACAAACTTGCTGTTTTTTTTACAGGAAAAGACTGTAAAATTGGAATGATGGCAATAACTTGTGATTTCAAGGGCTAAAAAAACTGTAGTTTTACAATTATTTTTTACAGTGTGGCTGCGTACATGTTTATTTCAACGTTTTGCTGACGCCACAGAAAATACTAAGTTAATAACTTCCTTGTCCCTCCCAAAAAATATTGACAAAAAACCCCCCCCCAAAAAAAACGCATTTACAAACCAACATTTAAAAAAAAAGCGAAGGACGTGAGAATTGTTTTACTGGGTGAAATGTTTAGGAGTTAGAATGATCATGTTTTTTGTCATTTCTGCACTAAAACACATCCTGCCGTATAATCTTGCTATTCCCGAGGGCCGAGGCTCATAACTTCATCAAAATCCATTTAGTTACATCTTTTTGTTTATCTTCTAACAGTTTAATCCGAACCCAACCCCCGAAGAAGAAAAAAGATATCAGAGGGCAAAGTTGCATTTCCATTTGCCTGAAAATCTAGTACCTTTTTGAGTGTATCAAGGTGTACGTGGATAGCGATCTCTGCCCGAAGTCTGGGAGGGAGAATGTCAAGAAACGTCTGGTCGTCTAGCGCTTGCGTTCTTGGGAAGATAAATTTCATATTATTAAGTTCCATAGTGATACACTCTAAAACTAAAGTGTTAAATGATCCCATTTTAAAATGGCCGAGGAATGACCACTTTTCCAAAATTGTAGATTAATACTTTTAACATGCTGGATGCAACACTATAAAGGCTGAATCCAGCATGTTAAAAGTGTTAATTTACCATTTTTAGAAAGGGGTCACTCCTCGGCCCTTTTACATGGTAATTTAACACTTAAGTTTTTAGAGTGTAAAGATTATAGACTGATAGACTACAAAGTGTTTTTTTTTAAAGCAAATCACACTTTAATCTAGCAGAACATGACTCGAAATAACAAAAATTGAAAGTACATCCGACGCGTTTTTATGCATTTTACGCCATAATAAAGAAAAAAATTAGGTGGATGATTTCTTTTTTTCATGCAAGTCATGAAAATTGTTATCAATATTTCACTTGAACCTTACGAGCGTTGTGCCTCTCACTAATTTGGATTTTGTTCACCACCGCTATTTATTTTTGTTCAAAATTTGCTAAACAAATATTCACCTTCAAAGTTTATGATTAAAAATTATACAATTTAAAAGAGAGAATATTGAGGTGAAATGGTAAAAGCTGTTAAATGAAAGGCATTGCTAAACATTTTTAATTTCAAAACAATCGTTTTTATTAATTTCAATAAATATGAACATGTTTTCGACATATTATGCCGAAAACATGACAACGCAAATGCACATGCATTTACTTGACATGAAGATTTGAACTTGATATCGATCACGAGGATTACAAAATGATGAGTGCTTTGATAATGATTGATAACAATTGACCAATCAATTAGAGGTAAAATACAAAATTAGGAGAGTGCATTTCACACAGCAACTAATGATTGATGACTCACCTACTCCAAGCATAATCTGACCATTTCTTGACTCTATCTTGTAGATGCTCAGGGACTCGTCGATGATTCATGTAAAACTTGATAGCATCCATTCTGACAAAGTAAAGAAAATACACGCAACAGTGACTGACATATTACTATTATTCAAAATAACACTTAGTATGATAGTCAATCGACAGTTCTTTCCAGTGGTGGATCCGGGGGCATGGGACCCCCCCCCCCCCAAAAAAAAAAAAAAAAAAAAAAAAAAAAAAATATATATATATATATATATATATAATGAAAATCACGTAGGTCTAAATAGTGGGTTTTTTAAACAAATAAGATCATAAATAACATTCACAAAACGTATTTGAGATATTTCAGTAGGTCATATCTGCTCAGTTTAGCATCCTTATCTAGTTCCTTATCGAAGTCAGTCATGATAGACGTGCACATGTATTGTGAGAAATACGATACATGAAAACAGGTGTCATCTTTTCGATCCTATTCTTATTTGTGATTCGATTTCAACTTTATATTTGGGGACTTGTCATGACTGTATACTTGTACACCTGTCAAGCAGTGTACATTTTAATGTCAGGTACAATCAAGCTGTCATAATGTGTTCAAGTAAAACCTACTTTGTAGTAAATTCTTGTCTGGATGCATTCATATTGCTGATGACGTCACCAACATTTCCAACAACAGCTGCGAATAGGAACACGCCTATTAGAAACGTCATTCCAGTAAATGTATATTCCTAGAGAAATATAAGCATCATAAGAATAATGAAAAAATTATATGAAATTATTATCCACAGTTTAAAAAAAAAATTCTGAATGAAAAAGACGTGGAAGATGGAATGAAAGAATTCTCCGTTAATTTACGCAAGACTGATCATGTGCTCGGTAAGAAAGGTTAAATTATAATTGTTATTATGCCTGACCCCCCCCCCCCCCCCCTCCCTCCCCATCGCCGACCTGAACACAATACTTGTAAATTCGGAGGTTAATCATCCGCCCGATTATGAAATAACGTGCATAAATGCTAATAATTTTTATTAAGCACCAGTACAATACTTATATTCATGAAATAGTCGTAACAATGAGTAGTAGGAAAATGATGTTCGAAAGGGGGGGGGGGGGAATAATTGGTATTTTTTTTTATACAAGAGGGCGCTAATCGTGAGGTACAAAACAGAGCCATACATACATACATACACACAACTCTAACTCTACGTTAGCTAACAACATACCGTACTGAGTTCCAAAATACAGGGTATTCAGTTTTCGTTCCGCTCAAAGATAAAAGTATACCTGACTATTTATGTTAATAAGATGAAGGTGTGAATATTCTTTTAAATGTTTGAATAAACTTCTGACATTCAACATCAGTTAGTGAAGCTTGATTATGAAGAAACATTTGAGGAATGGGCAAGAAATCACCTATCCCCTCATCCAATAAATAAAAATGTCCTTTATGGTAGGGGGGCATCCACCCCCCCCCCCCCCACCATAAAGGAAATCCGTCTGACAGAAATGGGAAAATCTTAATGGTATTCAAGTATTATAATTGGTAGCATGGAGCACAGGAAGAGAATACATAACTTATAAAGAAACTGATCTGAGTAAATGGAAAATTTCAATAAATTTTGCAGGTAAAAGGAAAGCGGGGGAGTACCGCGTACCGCAAGGATTACAGATCCCATTCATATCCTCATCCAAAATGTCTAGATTCATAAGCTGTGGGCCATATTAAAAATACAGAGTAACAAAGGAAGCGAATTTGCAGAAACAGAGATTTGTTCCTGAAAAGCACACTGAACTATAAATCTCTAAGCTAAAGAGGGCGACATCCAAACTTTTATTCCAGAGAGAATTTAGTTCCCAAACCATCAAATAAACCAAATCACTTTTATTTCTGCGTTCAGTTCATCTCATTTTGTCATGCGGCATAGTTTACTATTATCTCTCTCTCTAAAAACTAAAAAAAAAAACGAGTTTATAATTATTGTTTGAAGAATTATCTAAAGCCAGGAGGTGACCCGTTAAGCGTCTCATCGATGTTCAATATGAATTTTTTTATGTGAATGCAATGAGTATTTGACTAACCGTATTGGTAACTGGATTTGGAGTTCCCCCAATGGTTGTTAGCGTTACAGTCGACCAATACATGATCTTGATATATTTGCTGTAAGTGTAGAAATCATATCATAAAATCAGCTGTGTTAATATAGTAGGATTTGTTGTATTCCGATAACTATGCATGAGGCATTGATTCATTTTGATTTGATTTATGTACATGCATTTCTGTTTGATTCTTTTTTTTTTCTTTGGCGTGATTTGAAATAATCAAACAACAAATCATTACAAAATGTATACATAGCAAAATGATAAGGTAGAGTATTTAAGGCAAGTATTCATATTACACAGAGCAGAAGGATATCAAAATAGTCAGAGCTTCATTAGTTTGACAACCGTTATGAGTGATTTTCTGTCCCTCTAGCTATCTACTGCCTCTTCCCTACTTTCTCTCTCCTCCACCCCTCTCTCTTTCTCTCCTCATCCCCCTCTCTCTCTCTCTCTCTCTCTCTCCCCCACCTTTATTCCCCCCCCCCCTCTCTCCACCCTCTCTCTCTCTCTCTTTCTCTCTCTCTATGGCATTCCCCTATTATATCCCAGCCGCTCGGCCTCCTCCCCCCCCCCTGTTTCTTTCCCCCCCCCCCCCCCCCCCCCCTCTCTCTCTCTCTTTCTTTCCTTCATTTTTTCCCATATCTATCTCGTTCTTCGCCCATCTTCTTCTGATTGTCTCTTCCCTAGCTTCCCCCCTGGTCTCCCAATCATCTATAGATCTGTACTATCTTTTATATACAATACCAAATTTGAACAATAGCCTCATCAGACTTTTCTTTGTACAAATTGATTAATGTGTTGAGTTCGTGCACTCTCACTGAGGGCTCGCTCGTCAAATCAAAAGACTCACGGCCACTCATATTAATTAATAACAATAAGAAATGGACAAAATTATTCAGAATCTATCTACCTCGTCAATCTGGAATATGTACTGCACAGCTTTAATTATCCATGCTGTACAAAAGAGCGACTGTGAGAAGTGCTTTTGGATGCCATCTCCCTAGTATTGTACTTGAGCATCCTAAGCGCCTAAGGAAAACAAGTGCATGTACAACTAAAACCAATGCTATGGAATTAGTGTGTAAGCTCAGCAACATGAGAAATCTTACCTCATAAAATCCTCTTCCATCGTGTCAAGTGGATAAACCCAAGCATTTACCCCGAAGCCTTCGAACTACAAAGAAAAAAGAAACAATTTTTTTTTTAAACAATCACTGATAATTCAGATCCAAATACTCACTTAAGAAATTTAAAAGGATTCCGTAAAGTATATGTAAGGTTTTCATAAGGCATATGAAATGTGTAAAGGCGTCCAGCACCGAAATCAGGTTTAAAAATATTACAAAAAGATAATATGATAATCAAATAAACCCCCAAAATACAAACCAAACAAAACAAAAAGAATTAGTGATACTGGATAAACATTTGAGCTGAAAACACTGTATTATTCATTATTTTCTTCATCTTCGATGCTGCTGGCATCGACAAAAATAACGAAAAGGGAAGAAACATTTATGGGAGAGCAGATGGCAGTGAAAAATAAGTAAACAGGAGGCCGTCATGGGTAACAGCAGATATAGAGATGTCCAACGTTGGATATTGAACCCACCGTTGCGGTCTCGACGACAATATGCTAAAATGCTATCAACCATTTACCGGTAGCAATCTTGTACGATCGATTTTGCATGACTAGCATATCGAATGAAAGGTGTACAATAAGTTCACATAAAAGGTGTAAGATATGTTTACATAAAGAGGACACTCCAGGGTTTCTTCATGCAGTCAAAACTTATTATTTGTTTGAAAATATAATTATCACTTGGAATCAGCCAGAAGATTGATATAAATTCTAACACTAGTTTGTCAACAAATTGTCCGGTCGATGACTGATTTTGATAATTGATTTTTTTTCTTCTTAGATTATACATGATGGTATGTCGCATGGTAGGAATGTGAATCTTCTAACATTCAGAAGCTTAATTCAAATTGAATTAAATTTTCGAAATACTATTGGATAGTTGTATGGGGTAAATATGTAAATAATGATGGATGACTTCAAAAGCGTTGTGCATGCTAATCCTACTTCAGTAAATAAATTGAAAGCCAATCTGGTGCTTTTGAGGGTAATAGTTTACCAGCGCAGATCTATCATGAATGTGTAGGGAATGATGGGATGGGGGCGGGGTGAGGGTGTGTGTGTGTGTGTGGGGGGGGGGGGGGGGGGTCATATTTTGTCGTCCACATCTGAACGTCACCTTGTCCGCATATTCCATGCTGATTTGATTTCGTATTCCTCTTTAAACGAGACAGCTTGTGAAAATTATACCGCATTCACTTCGTTCTTGAAATATAGGTTATTGAATAATCATGCATAATATAGATTATGTCCCTTGCCCAAATACGACATAATCGCTCGACAACCCACAAGAGAAGCTAGGTATACCGCTGTCGGCTATCGTCAAATCAAAATTAAATGTATGTATCTAGGTTTTCCGGTCCGCTCCAATCAGAACGTCATCTGCGCCTCGAAACAAACAGTTTGCGATTGGATTACATTTCTGGTTGATATGCTGTGGGTAGAGTTATATGTGTTTAGATAGTATTTAGCTAGTGGACTCTTCATCACGGCTCGTATTACAGGAGGCAGTAAGAATTTGAATGCTTACATCCATGCAGCTGAACGCATTTGCTCTTGACTATATGCCCCTCAACTCCCCTCCCCCCCCCCCCCCCGCCCTGCGAATTTCAAGGAACGCTCGTGATCATCGAGGCTATGTAGTATTTTTTTTTTTTATAAAGAAAAATATTACAAAGTCATCATATGCAATGCGAGATGTTGTTATTTTCCAAGTAAAAGATTGATCACTCCCTCATAATGGATCATGAGTAAACTAGAAGCTAGATTAAATGGCAGACAAACGTAACAGTTTCAAAAAGGGCGACAGTGGAAAAATTAAAAAAGAGAGGGACAAAATAAGGAAAATAATAAAAAGATAGTTGTACAAGTAGTAGTAGTAGTAGTAGTAGCAGTAGTAGTAGTAGTAATAGTAGTAATAGTAGTAGTAGTAGTAGTAGTAGTAGTAGCAGCAGCAGCAGCAGCAGTAGTAGTAGTAGTACCAGTAGAAGTAGTAGTAGAAGTAGAGGTAGCAGTAGAAGTAGTAGTACATAGTAATCATGGTAATGATAATAATAATAATAATAATGATAATAATAATAATGAAGTTTTCTACTGCGCCGGTATCCGCCAACTCAGGCGCTCATGGTGCTTGCTCCAAAATATGAATACATAATTCTATTGAATTCAATGGGTGAACAGCTAGTGGTATTTACAGTTTAAGACAAAAAAATGAAATGGTTCCAAAAAGTAATTGTCTATAATTTTAAATAATTCATGTCATTAATAGCTAGTTTTTTTTCAAATTGAAGAGATGGGTCTTGAGAGCTTTTTTTAAAAAGACTCCGTGGAGAGAGCTGTGCGGATAAATCGTGGAAGGTTGTTCCGTATCTTTGCAGCAGTCACTCGGAATGAACGAGCTCCCCAGGATTTAGTATGTGCTTTATGTTCTAGAAGCAGATACTTGTCTCCAGAGCGTAGGTTTTCTCTTGCTGGCTCTGTCAGACTACATAAATACAATGAAGAACTGCCATTCATTGCCTTGTACACGAGCAAACTGATCTTGTACTCAATCCTCTGTTCAACGCATAGCCAATAAAGCTTTATCAGAAGAGAGCGGATGCTTAAGCTCTTTCTGGACATGGCGACTACTGTGGCTGCATTGTTCTGTAGACGCTGAAGTTGATGTATTTGTGATTTATTCAGATTATACAATAGTAGTAGTAGTAGTAGTAGTAGTAGTAGTAGTAGTAGTAGTAGTAGTAGTAGTAGTAGTAGTAGTAGTAGTCGTAGTAGTAATAGTAGTAGTAGTAGTAGTAGTAATAGTGGTAGTAGTAGTAGCAGTCGTAGTAGTAGTAGTAGTAGTAGTAGTAGTAGTAGTAGTAGTAGTAGTAGTAGTAGTAGTAGTAGTAGTAGTAGTAGTAGTACACTGTAAAAAAATAACTGTAAAACTACAGGTTTTTTAGCCCTTGAAATTACAAGTTATTTCAATTTTACAGTCTTTTCCTGTAAAACAACAGCAAGTTTGTTGGCATTCCCGGCATCCTGACTGCCAGGAAATTCCCGTGAGAAAATGGCAATTTTTTTTTTTACAGGGTGGTGGTAGTAGTAGTAGTAGTAGTAGTAGTAGTAGTAGTAGTAGTAGTAGTAGTAGTAATAGTAGTAGTAGTAGTAGTAGTAGTAGTAGTAGTAGTAGTAGTAGTAGTAGTAGTAGTAGTAGTAGTAGTAGTAGTAGTAGTAGAAGTAGTAGTAGTAGTAGTAGTAGTAGTAGTAGTAGTAGTAGTAGTAGTAGTAGTAGTCCGCCTTGCTGCCCGAATATTGGTAATTTCACAATTCTATGGGGTGCTTCAACCAAACCTCCCCCTCCCCTTCCTCGTACGCTTATTGCGGTGGTGATAATGTTCTAAGGCATGTTGGTTGTGCCTATATAACTAAACTATAAATAGGCCTCATCTGGCATGTCTGACATTAACAAGATGAAGCGCGTGATAAGCTGCGACGGACATACAGGACAATTAAAATCATCGAATGTATAATAGCGGTAATTATCATCTCTACATGTAGACTCGCTTCCTTGTTATTTTGAATTTGTATATGTAACGTTTGAAACCATAATAAATTCAGGAGGCAGGAAGTACATATATCACTCTACGAGAAATAATAAATGTTATTGAGTTGTAAATGACATTTCTCCACGTTATTTATTATTGATATGATGTACTGCTAGTGTATTATCATGATTATCTGCATTCAACTTACCACCGCAGCGGTATCAATGGAAATTTTATTAATGTATGCATGAGGCATGGCACGTCCTCGGCCTTCATGCAGAAATAACAATAGTAGGAGTTCACAATTGTGGTATTTTTCAATTTTGAAGTCACGCTGGGCTGCCACGAATGAAAATAAACAATGCGATACACACTACCCATCCTACATCTTCTTCCTTTTTTAAAACAATTTGCAACAGACTGATATTTTTGTAAAACTTATATTAGGGTTATCCACAAGACTCGAGGGGTGTGAGATTTCATTCAACCAGTCTGTAAAATAATGAAGAAAGGTTTTGAATTTATCGTTTGCATAGACGATATCCCTAGAATCATGTTAGTGTGACTGTGTCAATGAATACAGTGTTGTAAATGTTGAGCAAAAAAAAAAAGTTCCCAATTCTTTATACAATAACTGCTTCGAGTGTAATGGTTGTGTTGCTTGTCATTCCTTTGGCAATGCAATATCACGTTAGATTAACCATGCATTCACGAGTTAAAAGCAAGTTATTTCATTTCGGCTACAATTATTTTATATTCTCGATTTCTATTCACGATAAGAAGGTGTTGTTTGAAGATCCGTTATCCCTTTTTCGTATTAAAGAGTGGCTTCTTTTATTAGTGATGTTTTTTACAAATGATTGATTTGGTCGGATACATGAAACATGACCGCAACATTTTTATCAGTTACCATCTTACCTCTGATAACATGTAATAAAAGCAGCCGATCCAATGTATGCTAATAGCCAGATACATTGATAACTTGAATGCACGTAGCCGATTCGGGTTGCTCGTGCGGCTGTGAAAAGACGACAAAGAAAAGAGAGGGAAAAAAAAACAGGAAAGTTCATGCACAATGCTAGTTAACCCTTTCAGGACAGGAATTATTTAAGGGCTAAATTGATCACATTTTGTTCTTCAAATTGGCAACAAAAATATTTTTCTTTTAATGCTACATGGTTCTAATAAGGTGTAATGTATTTGAAAACAATGTACATGGTTAGAAATATGTTGAAAAGTTGAAAAAATTGCCAATTTTGATGAAAAACAATGATTTTGAACCTGTCAATGTGTTGCCAATTTAAAGATTTCAAAGCTTATTCTCATTTTTAAAATTCCTGGCATCAAACGCAATATGGTCATGCAACAAAAATGGACATAGTGTGTGCAGAAAATTTTGCTCTTTCTACTCATACATCTGGTATATTTTTTAGAGCTCTGAATCAAAAGTTATTGAGCCAAACCACAAAATGTGGTCAATTGTCTTGAAAGGGTTAACAATCATGTTACATTGATTTTGCATTACCTGTACACTGAAATAATCAAGAATCAGGTCAATTATGGTTCGAATAATCATGTTAATTCCAAGATGATTTTACATGTTTAAAAAATCCGGAAATTTAAATTTCACGGGGCCTAGTTTTCAACTGATGGCCTCTTTCCTTTCTATTTCAATTTCAGCATAAAATTATATCGTAATTATAAGAAAATGTAATCAATATGAGAGCACATTTCGTTCAGAAAAACAAAAAGAAAGACCTCTGCACACATTAAACTAAATGGTTTTTCACGTGTTGTCATTCATCGCCTTTACTCTTAACTTCCTTCAAAAGATTCAACCCTGAGATAGGGTTCACCTTTATTTTCCGACCAACATGTATTTCGACAACATTCAAAGCAGATCAATCGTAATAACATTATCCGATTTTCGACGTAAATAAAGGGCAAAGTAAAGGTGTTCGAACATTTGGCCGCCCCCTCCCCTTCCTCCCCGGGCTCTTTCGCATGATCTCACCTGTCCCATTTTGCGAAGAATGTATCCAGGGAGTGCCATTTTAAGAGCTTAGGAAGCCGCAGAACCGGTGTGGAAATTTGAGCTACAAAGAGAACAGTATTATAAGTAGTATCACTCATACCTTGGTAATAATGAATGCAAGTACGGTAATAAGAAATGTTAATTCCTTTGAAAATGATGTAAGTTCGATGCTATACGTTGGAGCGCGCATCAACCATTGTTACTCTTTATTACGACCGGTGAAAAGGATACGGTATTCCGTAGCAAATATTACTGTTAGTTTTTCTACATAGCCGAAGCATATAACACTCTATAGGAATACTGAAGTAATGGCTTGAATTATAAACCTTCTTTTGGGGGCTTTAGAAAAATATAGTATGTTACGAAACGCTCACAAAGGCCGTATATATTTAACCAGGCTTAACTTGTGGCGCAAAATGTAAGCCTCTGCATGCTGTAATAATAATTACTGCGATTCTGTGACACAATTGATAAAGGAAATTATCGAAGTCTTGGAATGAAACTAAGGAATGGATTAGATGATCACATGATTTTAATTATTCATTTAATTACAGGATTGTGATGTCGACACTTGGCTCTTAATAAATCAGTGGGCTACTCGATCGAATTTTAGTCGGGGGTCTAAACCTGCACTAAAGTTTGTGTAAAAACTGGCTTTAGATATAATGCGGAAACTTATGTGAGCATCTGTAACGTCAACATAAGTAATTTACATATTTCATTGATTGCGCGATCACATTATCATTTTTTTATTTTTTTTTTTTTTTACTTCACGAAACAAACTTTACGAAACACGAATAAAAAGTTAAGGAAATCGTCAGCTTTGTTGCAGGCGGTTTAGTTATTGATGCTGTTGTAATTATTTAAGACATATTTAGACATTAGCATAATCAATGTTGTTCATGCAGATGTTTATGGCATTTTAAAGGCCATGTGGACATGTATCATAACAAGACAAGGCATGAGAAACAAGGCCAATTAATATAAAGGAAAAAAATTGTGAAGTCTTCAGAAAACTTAAGTGACTAATGATTGCTATACGGTTTCAGAAAATCCCGTCCCTGATAATCGCATCTTTTATGGTCGCCAATATGAATCTATTTTAGAGTATCTTCGCTAAATGACAACCAATGCGTGTGTACTTTTTTTTATTTCATTTGTCTCATTATCTTTAAGATCGTTAAGATGCATTTCGGTTTAAAAAAACACAATGTTTTGCCACGGTTTCAATATAAAAAAGGGTTTCACAAAATAAGGTTTCAGAAAATAGGGCTTCATAAAATTCAAATCTAGATAGTAAGGGCTCCAAGCTTAGTCTATTATAAAGTGATGCTTTGAAAAAAATCATTCTTTTGAGCATTTCCTCCGTCAGTGATTAATAACCTTACAACACTGATTCTGAAAAAATTGTTTAAAATGCATCCACAGTTAAAAGCGTACCTGGAAAACTGCCCCGACTTCTACATTCGGACACCTATCCCTTCAGAAAACTACCCAGCTACAATACAACCATGGACAACTAACTAAAACCTAGAACAAACCAACTACAACCCAGGACAATTACCTGGGACAACAAGCCTCAGAAAACCATCACCTTCTGGGTGATGAACAGTGCCTTTGATATTTTTTTTTCTCCTGTCGACTCAATATATGATACGCCATACTCGAAGGTAATTATCTCTAAGAATAGTCGTTCTGAATAGAGCTTTTGACAGATGAGTGAAATGAGGATAGATGAATTGAGTATATAGACATAATTTTTGATCAACCCAAACCACGGTTCTATGACCATTGATTCGCAATTCAAGCTCAAATAATGGTTTGACTCTTAAAAAACGGCAGATGCTTGATGGTGAATTTCTAGAAACGGAATAATTAGTGTTCGTGGAATGGATAAAGACTAGTAGATGGGGAAGGCTGGGTGGATGGAGTATGTATAGTCTTAACATAATCATGTGGATGAAAAAAGGATTGATAGGAAGGGGTTGAATGAAGATGAATTAGTTTGTTAATGGATCAAATACGTTATATTGATCAATAGTTTATTCAACCAATTTGTTGACTGATATACTCTGACTTAGTCACGAGGGGGAAAAAATTTAATGCACTTGCCACGAAGAATTTACGAAGATGATTAAACCACTTTCGCTCGGTAAGAAGCACAAAGCTTCACTTTTGTAACCTTTTCTGATAGCCGGTGCGAAATAATATCCCTAAGCGGAAAATTCGTCTATACGCTGTAGCCAACCCTTTCTATTGTCTTTAATAGGCACCATATTCTACGCAAAATCAGATCACATGACATGCGACCAGCATCTGAAAAATCTTCAAATTAATAAGAGACCATGCACTCAAACACAATATTTTTTCTACGCATTGTGCAGAGTTGCAGACCCGTGATAACATTCCGTTTAAGAACATTATTGGTACATGCAGTAATAATATGTCTGGTGACGTCTGTAAGGTGTGTTATGGGGGATATACATGTAATAAAAGATTAATATGCCATTTTATTTGAAAAAAGGGGGGATGAATAAAGTCATACTTACGTAGGGAGATGTTGAATAACCGCAATGGCAGGAGGAGTTCTGAAAGGAAAAAAAAAAGATGATAATCTGAAGTGGTTTCCAATGGAGCTAACCTTCGAATAGTATTGTAAAGGTTAAACACGTTCAGAAGGTTCAAAATATTTTGCTGTGAAGGTTATGCTCGGTTAATAACTATTTAGATATTTCGACCCGAAAGTACTATGAATTACGACATAAAAGCATCAAACTACGAACGACGGTATTTCATTAATTTGAAACTATAGTATTTGAAAGAATTCCTGTCATGAAATTTCCCCTAATAATTGTTGATAATAACCAACCTTTTCTTCCAAATATGCAATAAACGTAGTCACGCATAATTATCCATTGTTAGTGGGGGTGGGGATGATCTATTCATCACCCCCCCCCCTAACAATAGAAAGTGTGTTCGTATACGCCACTGAATACATAGATATTTTATACTATTTCAAGAAGCCTGGGTAGTCCAAAGAATTAAGCCGTTAATAGTGAATGATTATGAGGACTACATACCTCTGCATATTTCATAACCCACGCCCCATGGTACCATGGCAACCACATCCAATCGAAACCTGACATGCTGGCGATAATTGGCGCTTAATTTGGTGGGGTCTTTAACCTAGACAAAGGGAAGGGGGGTGGAGAGAGGGAGTGGTGAGAATGTTATTGTTATCGTTATATGATTATTACTGTTTCTATGATCATTTGCGGATCCAGGGAGGATTCATAGCGGGTACGCCCCCCCCCCTCTTCCCACCTTCCCCTCCCGCCTTCCCCGACAAAACCCAATCTGGTAAATCAAGGGGGAGATCCGTCAGTCACGCTGGACCTTACCTATATATATGGAATCAATTGCCATAAGATATTCGTAATATTTCAGGTGTGTGTAGATTGCTTTAAAAATGCCCTCAGAACTCATTTCTTCAAAATTGTTTTCCAGTAGATTTGCTTTCACATTGTTGTTGTTGTTCCATTTTTGTGTATTTTAGTGTACTTGTGAGTTTTTCTTCTCCATTGCGCCTCGAGCACATACGTCATGTGTAGTCGGCGCATTACAATTACTCTATAATATTATTATCATTATCATTGTTATAATTATTATCTTAAGTACACGTCGAGTATAAACAAAATAAAATATGCCCAATTTTTGTCCCCCCCCCCCCCCGTCAGATGATGATACACACATATTTTGTTTCCATTATCATCATTATCATCATCATAATCACCATCACCATCATCATTATCGTCATCATCATTATCAATATTTTAATGATTAGTGCTGTGTTGGTTTTATATTATGTGAGGATGAATATATATATATATATATGGCGCCAAAATGACACGCATCAGTAAACTTGCTTGTGTGATGGATCACGTCACGTGACCCATCACAAAAGCAAGCATTGTACATAGCATAACCAAAGGCAACCTAACAGGTAATGATTTTAATTATATCAAACTTTAACTGATTATCACTTGATTTATATATTGATTATCTATATTGATATTACCTATTGTCAGCAGAAATGTATTGCTTATTACTCTTTATTTACGTATGTAGCAGTACTATTATTTTGTTCCATTTCCGTTGTTTTTCGTTGTACAGCCCTCGAAGAAGGTGATAATGCCGAAAGCTTGGCGTGTATAAAAACCCGTGGTATATTCAGTTAAGTACCGAGTCTTGGCCATATATATATATATATATATATATATATATATATATATATATATATATATATATATATATATATATATATATATATATATATATATATATATATATATATATATATATATATATATATATATGTATATATATATATATATATATATATATATATATATATATATATGTATATTCAAAAATACATTCTCTTTGCAATAATATAAGTCTGAAATTTAGCACATACCAGGAGACCATGTTGAAGGTAAGCGACCCGGAAGTTTACCAAGAAGTCAACGACGAAGATTGCGTCACAAACAAGATCCACGAACCCAAAATATTGAGCATTTACCTGTCAAGACAACAGAGAATAGAAATAATTAGAATCTAACAACAACAACAAAACTGCGTGAAAATGTGCCCAACATGGAGGTCGTCACGTATCATAAACAACTTTTAGCCATTTATGCTCGAGCAGCAAGTACTCGATAGTATTATTTTGTTCAATTATATTCACTGAAAAAATCTCCTTGTAAAATTTTAACACGAAGAGTGTTAAAATTTACCAGAGTGCCGGATTGACCGGTAGCCAACACAAATCTAGTAATTTTCACCCCGTTGCCGGGTTTTTTCAAGAGTATCTTTTCTCATCAAATTACCAAATTCCAAGTGAACTAATTCGATTATACACGTAAAAATAACTTACACAGATTTTTTTTTTTTAACCAGGCGTTTTCTGTGTATAATAATGTTCTCCCGCAAAACATGTCTAACTTCTCAACGAAAGAATCTGTTTGCCTTATAACAGGGGCATTTCTGTGGCATTATGTTGTATTTAAAAACTGCACGGGAGAGTAGAGAGTAACGGGAATATTAGAAGAGAAAAGGGGAGAGAGGGAGAGAGGGAGAGCGGGACAGTGGGGCACGCTAAGGAAGAAAAGAATTTAAGGTTCATGGTAGAAAATATACACTGCATCGTTTTCAAGAATATAAATTTTAAGAAAACATCCTTTCCTGTGCAATACTTTATTTTTTCAGTAATTTGTGTTCAATTGTAAAGGGCGTTCCAAACACAAGCTTTGCTGTCCGGGTTTTCGCCTCTTTCTATTTTCTGAAATATTTACTGCATTGTACTCTATGTTAACCACATTGCTACACATGTATTCTTTGTATATCACACTGTACCGATGAGAAGGAAATAAATGTTAATTTCAATTATATTCTTCGTGCAATTAATATCTTCAATGCTAGTGCACAAAATGAAAGCATTCAAAAAGACAGAACCTTCATTTTATTCTTTTAATACGTGTTCACGTTTATTCAGCCTATTCAGAATATGACTCCTCAACTGTCTATACCTTGACTTGAAGTACAACGTACTTTCCTAATTAATCAAAATAATCAGATCGTCAGCAGACCGTGTACCATTATTAGACTACATCATAATGACAATCCCTCATCAATCCCATTATGACTGATTTTAGCGATGGTTCCAGGGTTTTTGTTAGCATACATATTAGCCACTCATTAACATTCTAAAGCGATACATCATATTTGATCCAGTAGTATAATCAGATTATATTCAGTGAAAAAAGGGTGTTGAGAGAAAATTACTACCTCTTTTCCTTTCATTCTTATTCTTCTTAGACTGTCACCTTTTTCCTTCATATTGAAATATATATTATGGAGAAATATGAAAATTATGAGGGCTGCAAGCATATCAAACACTCATGTTTAACTACAACCTTATTTCTATTCACTTGGCATGTTTACAGGCTTTCATTTGTTGAATTGTCAGGGTTTTTTTTTTTCAAAATTAACGATAACACTAGCATCTATTATTCATAATAATGGAGATACGTAATCAGAACGATGAAATAGACAATAAATCAAACCAAATTGATATATTTTACACGCATCTCTTTACCAGGCACGTGTATATCGAGTAATCTCCAAGCCGAATGATAAAATAAGTGAGGATATGTGTTTTTTTAAATAAAGGTTTTTGTATATCGTGTCCAAACGAATTTTTTTTTCTTGTGATTCTATCAAGTCAATTTGAATCATTTTCGCTGTCTGTATGATGTGAGTTATCTCGGTGCGTTTAAAGATGCGTCGCTTACTTAGACATATTGGTTAAAGGTTGGATATATTTTAAGAGTCCATATTGTTGGGCAAAGCGAAATATGGCAGTGTTTTTGCATATCTAAGTTCTTCTAAGAGCTAAGTTTTTTTTTTCTGAAAGAAGAGGCATCCTATAACTGGACAAGATATTATCCAGTTGGGCATAAAATTGAAAAAAAAAATGATAGGATACATATAGGTACCCAAAAGGAATGGACAGCGAAATGGGGCAATATCTCAAGAAATTAAGGGTAATGGCTTATTTAGGGGGTGGGGGGCTCAACCGACCCGTTGCTACGTTAAAACCACATGAATGTATATTTCGTTATAATTTTGTTGAAAATATGTACATTATGTACATTATTTTGTTCATTTATTACTCTGTACACTTATATTGAAAAGTTGAATTGAAAACCCGAGTGGCGAGTACACAAGTACAAGTACACAATTTAAAAATGTACCCCAATAATTGTGCCTCTGTAATAATAATGACAATATAATTATATATTTTGTTTGTTTGCTTTGTTTTGTTTGAAGTCTGTCAGAGATTTTTCGGAAATGTGCCCACACTTTCTCCTTTTTTCAATTATGGACCCGCCCCTTGTTAAGGGCAACAGCGTTCTAAAAGAAAGTGCCAAACTTGATCCCATGCGGATACATTAAATCTAGATTAAAGCTAGTTTGTACTTTTTTGTCAATATAGTATTCGCAATTGTTTTTCAAGAGGGCTATGATGTACATGTACACCCAACTGAAACGAAAACGACTCAACGACAATTCTTTGAATTAAGAAAAACAAGACACATTCAGAAAGTTTTCACCAAATGAGAGCAAAAAAAACAACAAAACAAAACAAAACAAAACGAAAACAGACGGAAACACTTTTTTTACGATTTGGCCCTTCGGTGATTTACGTTTTAAAAATATTATCTGCTGCTTATCTCATGTATGAATCATTTTACGGTGGAATAAATTCCAATCAGTGGGTCACTTATTCTAGGTTGCCTATATCAATTAATAAATGAGCGGGGAAATTTAATCGCCATCTGCATTTTAATTGCTTTACCTTCTATTTTAAGCCTCCATCCAAGAATGAATACCCATGTTTTAACTAAGGAATTATTGATTTTGGAAACGATTATTCTCGAAAAAAATATTAAGATCGTTTGATTTCAAGCAGGGATTACAGATGAGGGAAATCCAATCTATATTTTGCTATGATGTCAGTGGTGTAGGCGCATTCGATATAACATCTGCATATTCATGTACGACTAACATGTTAATTTGGATATGAAATAAACGTTAATATATACATGTTCTGTATATTTCATGTATATGGTGTGTACATGTGAATATGCTCGTGTCTGTTAATAGTAGGGCAGCTCTCGGTTGTGTATCATTAGTGAAAAATCTCGTTATCGTTATCGTTATCGTTATCGTTATCGGACAAATACGACCAGCCCTTTATATAAGATAGAAGCTATAGGAGTCTAATCATGGCAATAGACACCCTCTTGTCTGTCTTCAAATGACAGGAGAAATGGGTATAAAAGAAGTCCCATAATTATTTCTCATGTTTTAAATCTAGATCTCCATCACTACTCCCCGATATTCAAATATCACGCTCAGTAATTTGTGTGATCAGCAGGCGAGATCGAAAGAAAAGACGGCTTATCCACCGTTCCATCGGCATCTCATCAGGTTCTCCACAAAATGCCATGCACGAAGTGAAGAGCACTGTGCGAAGTGCAGGCGGTATTTACAGTGAAACTGGATACTAACTCTACAGAAGGTCAACATCGACAGATGACAGCATTTTTTTTTTCTAAAATGGAAATGGCGTCTTGGTTTTCAAGCGTCTTCTCGAAGAAAGCAGTGGCACTTTATCGTCTTTATCCATCGTCAAGTCTTTTTGTGAGCATCATCATTAACGTTTGCACGTTTTTATTTCTTGGTTGTTTTTTTAACCTATTTACATAATTATCCATGATAACCATTGTTTTGCATTATTTTATTATAAGATTTAGTCTCTAGCCACCCATCTGACGTCAAAGTTGATTTGAATAAATTAAAAGTAATAAAGTTCATGGTTTAAAGCTTTGAAAATCCCTACACAAATTTGTAAACTTATGATTCCCTTTGTGAGCAACTCTCCATCGGTTTTGAAAGGGGTGAATAAAAAAAAGAAAACCCTAATTCTTGAGTTTAGATAAAGAGGTATATTCATTTCATAGAAGATGACATCTTTGCACAAATACAAATTGAGAATTACTCGCAAATGAGCCATTAATCTGTGCGGTGATCTCGAAATTTTACAAGATTCATAATTTCTTATACTTTGTCTGATTTTCTCAACTTTCGCCGACCTACTCCTCACATATTTAAACTGAAAATAATGTTAATTTCTCTGTGGATGTCTCCTTTATAGGCTTTGCATCAAAGCGAGAAGGTGAAGCAAAACTAAATCATTTATCTGTCTCTGATTGCATCGTTGATTTACTTTACCTGGAGAAATCTGAAGGGGGGGGGGGTGGGTCAATAAAGGAAATTTCAATTCACCCTTCCAGATCTGGAAGGCCTCTTTATCGTGAGCTTATGAGAGTCACGTGAGAGCAATAACTCTGTCATAATTCAATTGAGTGATTTACTAACCTGATTGGTGAGATGATGATGAAAAGCTACCCGTAGGACTATCATCCATACATTATACGCCACAGCACAGGCTACAAGACCCTGGAGAAAGAGGCAAAGGAAGGGCAGAAAGTTTCAAATTGAAGAGAATTTACATTTTTTGTCCTGTCATTTATAATGCAATAAAATGATAAATAAAGAGTGTATGCAGGTAATTGAAGAGTAAATACAGGAAATTCATCGAATTTGAGATCAAGGAAAGCAGGAAATAAAAAAAAAGAGGTACGAGAGAAGCCATAGGCATGATAGGCGAACGAGACAGGGGAGCATTTTCAAGAAAGAAGAAAACAATATTCGGGCGAGTATCACCGTCACTTTATAGTCTGACAGCGAGGTGCCAAAATACTGAATATTTATATATTATCCAGTGTACTTTGACGATGAAACAACACGCATTTTCAACATTTTTTTTTCGCTCGCTCGCTCGCTCGCTCGCTCCTCTCGCTTTCAATTTTTTTTTACAACGGGATGGCTGATATATTCTGGCAAGATGCGTCAGCGCAGTCCTCCTCTCGAAAATGTGCGCGTATGCCTACGATCACGTGAATTAAAGGAACGTCTCAAAACACAATTCATCTCTTACCAACTTGGCAATGGGATATAACAAGAAACATCTTGATAAATGCTAGTATGTATTTTTGAAGTTTAACCCTCTACGGTAGGTAAGTGAATACTAATATCTGTTTTTGAATTGCAAATTTCGAGCGGAAAAAGGGTAAAAGAGAAGTATGAAGTTGAACACTGTGGGGTAGAATAGATTATTCAAGTACTTTGGTTGGAGGCAAACAGGAAAGGGTCCATATTTTGGAGTGGGTGTAACTGACTGCATCTTGGGTGGAACATGATATTGCGGTTTGACTTTGCTTCATAGAGATCCTACTTACCATCCATCGATAGACGAACTCGCCCTCTGGATCGATCACGAATTCATTACGCGCCAACAGGTCCTGGAAAGAAACAAACGACATGAACTTTATTAACATGCCGTCGCATCCCAAGTATTACCTGTCATAATTAGCATGCATTATTGCTTTGGATTCGTGACGCTGTCGTGCTATATCGTGTTGTTTATTTCACGATTAAGGTTGAAGAGTTTGTCAAGATGATTATTGTGGGGGTTTTTTTCGGTTGCCATAGTAACATCATCGTCGAAGGAAGTTTGGAAATATCATTTCCTTAATTGTTATACACAGCATGATTATGGCTGCAATTGCCGCTTTTACTTTCTTTCTCCTATACTTTTTCCTATCGAGATTACTCACTTTTAATTAATGTGGTGACACGTGTCGAACACCGAGCTTATTTTACAGTCAACATCGCATTGATATGAAAACATGAAATTCATATATGTCCTCTCTTTCAAAAAATTTATAATCAGAATTTAATTTGACAGGTTGATTAGAAAATGTAAATACCGAGCGTAGGATGAAATGGATGAAAATAGATGCATGGAGGGACGAGAAGGGGAATATCGCTTTATTCATTTCTCACAGAACCATTAGAAGAAAAAAAAAACCAAGGGAAATTGACGAGTGCTACACGGATGAGATTATTATTGGTGTATAACTCTGTGTTTTGGCTTTATCTGAATTTTTCCCCATAAAAGTATTAATCTATAACGAGAAAGACAACTAGATAGATTTACAGGATTGCTTTTTTTCATTTAGGCACATTTTCACACATAGAACATTAATCGTGCAAAATAAAAACGATTTTGTACCTTGAGCATTGCCGATGTATACAGGCAGAGGTATGTGTTTTTTTGTTTGTGTTTTTTTGTTTGTGTTTTTTTTTTTGGGGGGGGGGTTATGACATTCGCTTATGTTTTTATTCACAATTTTGGGCATACCCTTTGCCATTCTGAAATTATCCATTTCAGACCAACACAGTACTCAAAATCAAACCTTGATACACAATGTTACAGTATCAATATAAAGTTTAAACATTATCCCCCCCCCTAGCTGAACTTATTTAACATAGGTTTATGCATAAATACTGACATAATTATGTAATGATGTGTGTCTATATAATAATTCAGCAGAGAAATCAAATTAAAATATTAACTTTTTGGTTTAAAGTAGAAGGCCAGAATGAGTCTATCACTGAAAATAGAACACTGATGCTTCATACTGCCAACAGAATTAAATAGTCATTAAAATATCCGACTCTCCTTGATAACTATATGCGATGTGTCTTCTCCTCTGCTCTCTCTCTCTCTCCTCCCCCCCCCCTCTCTCTCTCTCTCTCTCTCTCTCTCTCTCTTCTCTATTGTGAAAACATTAGAGCAAACAGTCCCCGCCATAATAATGTTATTCTAGCGCTTCCAGTCAGCTATAGAAATGATACTCGTCCCTCTTCTAATTTTCCGTTTGAGAGACCGAGAAAGGCTGGAAGTGATATTCCATTTATTCCAGATTTATTCAAACTCAATTTCACTCAGACACGAACAAATATTTTTTTATATTGAAACCAGGCTATACTGCAATGTATGAAGGATTTGCTAAGTATACTTCACTTTTACCTACACCGTTAGGTTTACCGCAATTTCCTCTGACTTCGGATGCACTGAATACCAAAAACATCTCTACCAAAAATAAGACGCCTCATTTTCTTAAAGGCAATTCGTTTGGTGTCGGGTTGTGGTTTTTTTTTTCAATCGAAACTGCCTCATGGAAAGAAATCATTTGGACGTTGATCTCTAACGGTCTGAGATTATAATAATTATTTTTTGGCATGCGTGCTTGTTGGTAGGGGTGGGGAAGTGGGTGTATAATTGTACAGGGGGAGGGGGTAATCAGCTACCCTCTCCATGCGGCACATCTAGTGTACCAGGTCACCATCAAAATAACCATCCATATTACCTCCCCTATACCAGACCTTATTTTGATGAGTTTTCTAATAACACATGTAGCTGTCAGACAGAGTCTGATGCCTAGAGCGCGGATTTTGGTCATGATTAAGTGAAGATGCAATTGGTGTATTCTTTCAGGTTAAAGCTGCATACATCTATATACTTGAGTCGACCGATGATATGGCAGGTCAAAAATAGCTACATTTGATAATCATCTTAATCATACCTCTTCATATGATTTGGATGAAAAAGCAATTTTCTTGAAATGAATACTGTGTACAAAATGACACATGAAAAGATTTACCGCAATTAACCCTTTCGCGACAATTGACCACATTTTGTGGTTTGGCTCAATAACTTTTGATTCAGAGCTCTAAAAAATATATCAAATGCATGAGTAGAAAGAGTAAAATTTTCTGCGCACTCTATGTCCATTTTTGTTGCATGACCAGATTGCGTTTGATGCCAGGAATTTACCAAATGAAATTAAGCTTTAAAATCCTCAAATTGGCAACACATTGAGAAGTTCAAAATCATTGTTTTTTAAACAAAATTGGCAATTTTTAAATTTTTTTGACAAAATTTGTGACCATGTGTATTGTTTTCAAAGACATTACAGCTTATTAGAACCATGTAGCGCTAAAAGAAAAATATTATTGTTGCCAATTTAAAGAACAAACAAACACTTAAGTGTCTCACTCTATGTCATCCATCAGGATGATCCAGAATGTGGTTTTCATGCTTTGGTAGCATACATCCCAAATGATAGCCGCTTGCAACTACATTCCATCCATTCAAGGGTAAATTGAGAGGGATGAGTTCAAAAAAAAAAAACCCTGCATCAAAATGATGGCCAAATATCGTACAAATAACTTGTAAAAACCTAGCAATGTTTTTGTTATAGGCATTAGCTTCCATCTTCACGTGCACAATTTATATGAAAAAAAAGCAATCGACTAGAAAATACCGTTGCTAGTTTTTTTTTTTTTCTTTCTTTCTTTTTTTTTTGGTATTCGACCATATCTTTCCACTCAGAAAGCGTGTTGCACCTTGAAGATAATCATAATTATAACAATTAAAGCTGCATGAATGCTTAACACTCTGGCCATTATGCTATATTCAGATCGTGTAATGAGCCTAACGACTGTAACTTTGATCACATGGACATCTTTTTCAAGCTCCATTCGGTTGAGAATTTCGCACATTGTCGTAGCTGAGGGGGTGGAGTCACGCCCCCCCCCCCCCATCTAATGCAAAACAGGGGGAAATGAAAGAAAATGGGGAGAGGGGTAAGGGGCAACGTGACAAAACGATGATACAACCCTCTCTGACACACTATCCACACTTGATGGTCTTCATCTCTCGCATTTCATCAACTTATTAACACTGCCCCCCCCCCCCACCCCCCTCACCCGACATCAGTGGCCCTCCATTTCCGGACCCATGATACGCCCCTGTTCATGAACCAATAATAAACATTATTCCCTCACCCATGCAATAAAGATATCATTTTAACCTTTCCCATCTATCTACCATAACACCACCATCAACATGATTTCATGAGACGGGGAGTCCACCCCCTAAGGGATGGCTCGGGTTTACACTTCAACTCACACCAAATGAATTGATATTATCACCGGCACTGATATGAATCAATGATTTCACACTTTCTCCGACACAGAGATATCAGTGTATTGTTTCCACTGGCGTTACACTTTCTCCATATACTATGTGGTTAAGCTTGACATGTTTATAAATGCTTGATAGCAATCGCATTTGGTACATTGATGTAGCACATACCTTCATAGTTTCTGCTCCTCGACTAGTTCTTGATATGAAACGATGACTTAATAATTATATCAACTGGGTAAATAGCTCATCACTGGGACTCCGTAGTGTAATGTGCAAGTTTTTCATAATGACTGAAGAGAATTCATAATTATGTGCACTATCATGGTTATACCGTAGAGGTGATTCTATGCTTATTCGTTCTCTGAGTATTCAATCATCGAAATATATCTATATCTCACACTGATCAACAACGAGAGAAACCTTCGCCCTGACCATGCTGACAGGGAGAGAAGATAGCGAAATATCCGACTGGGCCTAAAGCATCTCGCTAAGGAAGATCATGAATGCAATATAGTGTTAGTCGAATGCAAAGCAATAGTTGGAAGGTCATTTGAAATAAGAGAGGGCTTCATCATCAAGTGTGAAGCAAAGACAGTATAAAAGTCTTTTAACATGTGTCTTATTTCGTGAAATTATTCATGTTATTCGACAATAAAACAGAAGAAAAAAAATAATCATTTGAAAAAGAAATTATCAAAATTGTTCACGTTGTGTTGTGGATTTAAATTCACCAATTCGAACAATCTATAAAAACATGTTTTCATTATAAAATTCAAGATGCCTATAAAGATAAAATGTTGTATATCATTAATATCCAAATCATATACGGACATCGTAATGGAATCGCATATGTTCATACTGACGCCATTAGGTATATCATTAAGTCTTGATATCAAGCAACTCGTTGTCACAATTATTTTGTTATTAAAGGGAACCCAACCTTTTTAATAAGATGGCTTGTGTGAAAGCAGAAAAATATGAAAAACAGGACAGTGAAAGTTTGAACGAAATTGGAGCAAGCAATAAGAAAGTTATTAATTTTTTGAAAGTTGTAAACACTATACATATGGGAATTTCAAATTGGCCAAGTAGGTAATGTCACTGTGATGTAGTGGCGGACAACTCCCCCATTTGCCCCAACACAAAAAAATCACTATTTTTTTTTTTTCAAAATGTATTACTCAGTAGGATCTTTTTCTTTTATGAGGACCTATAACAATATGCTATCTGCAATTATATGTTTATTACTGCTCCCAGGTTAAAAGCGCTTTGGAGAAAATCGTATTTTTGTGTACGACAAACGGGAGAGCTGTCCGCCAGTATGTCACAATCGACTCACCAAATTGCCAATTTGAGATTCGCATAGATGTAGTGATTTTATTTTTCAAACATTCACAACTTCCTTATTCCTTGTCCGATTTCTATCAAACTTTCACCATCCTGTTTTTTTTTTGGATTGCCCTTTAATAACAAAACCATTGTGACAACGAGTTGCTTGACATCAAGATACATTTACAATCCATTACGATGTCAGTATAAAATGCTACAGGTGACCTGAGACGATTAACATTTCGTACTTCATCATGTAGATTTCCTTGTCAGTCAGCAATATGATCAGCTTCCCTATACCGCCGAATCTATGATTATCCCAGCACGCACAAAGATCAGAGCTTAAAGGATCAGTCGCATATGCCCCTTATCGGCTATTGACTATACTTGTCTTGTTTATATCAAATTAACATTAATGGGGTTATGACGAAATAATGTTTATGTTTGGAAAACAACAACAAATAATGAAAAGAATTCCCTGGTGATCTCTCTTAATCTCTCTCTCTCTCTCTCTCTCTCTCTCTCTCTCTCTTTCGCTCTCTCTTTCTCTTTCTCTAGGTCCCATAACTATTGGCTTTGGCGATCTCACACCTCTCTGCGTAAGGAATTTTGGTAATTTATCCCAATTAAGATTGAAATGCACAATTTAATTTCTATCATTTCTATTAACACAAATGATAATAACTACGTCTTATCTTTGATTATAGTTAAACACTGTTATCATGTGTACAGATTTATTGTTATCTAGTAGCTGTGACCGGGCCTTTGATGTAAATTAATCAATGGCCTGTGTAATGTATTGTTGTATTTTCATGAATGTTAACCTCCATTAGACAGCCATTATTTAGATTGATTCTCTGACCTTCATATCCTAACAAATATCCGTGCAGCTTCGGGGAACGGAATATTCCTCACTACTCAAAGCCTTTCCCCCTCTTCAGGCACTTTGCATCGCAGTAGTTTATTATTGAGAAACTCCTTTTGGCTGACAGCAGGCATTTATCAAAATGAGAAAAATGGATTATTATAGTCTACCTACCTCCACTATTGCAGGCATCCATCGCCAATGTACATCCGTCTGAAGATTTAATTAGAAACAAATATATCATTCAGTAGTTTTACATCTTATTTAGATCGTAAACTGGCAGGTATCGTGGAGAACCAAAAATTTGAATTACAATTTACAGATCCTCATGATTTCATACGCCTGAAAACGCTAATGAAATTTCTAAAGAGGATGGATAGTACAGTTTTGAAAATTAATTAGAGACAAATATAATCACGTCAACAGTTTTACATCTTAGTTAGATCTTAAAGTGGCAGCTCTATAGTGACGAAGATCAGAGACCTTTCTGTTTTTATGGCGTATATATATATATATATATATATATATATATATATATATAAATACATATATATATATATATATATATATATATATACATATATATATATATATATATATATATATATACATATATATATATATATATATATATACTATATTATATCAGCGTCTGAATGACAGGTTAAAAGCTAGTTTATTAACACAAATCGTTGAAAATAGAAGCATGGCTAAACAGATATAACCATTTATTATAGGAGTTCTCCTTTGGAATACGGATAAATTCTTGGAGAAAAATCAGACAAATTTGTAGACAATACCGCACAAAATTGCAAAGGGCTTCATTATGGAATGATTAACTACATTCATCAAAGCAACGCAGTGTACTTGAAGATCTTCGTGCAAATATTAGCATAAGCGTAGTAAAGAGAAGGAAAGAGGAAAATGGGAAATTAAAAGAGAAAAGAGAGAAAAGAAAGCAAATAAGGAAGGTAGAGAGAAAAAAAACACTGAGCAGTGGTGATTAAAAAAAATAGAGGAAGAGACAAAAATGAATAAAGGAGAAGGGGAGGGAGAGAGAGAGACAGAAACAGAGACAGAGACAGAGCGCGCGATGGAGCTAGAAATTTGGTATGGATCATAAAAGATATAGGGGAGTAATACAATAATATTATCATATTCGTGTTAGTGGTGTTAGACATTTACTCGATCCCAAGAAAAAAAAAATAGATGATTTTAACAAAAAATAGAAGGTCCTATCGATTATGATTTCCATTACACTCTCCTCATCCAGTGAAGTTATCATTGTGTTTAATGTATCGATGTATCCCTTATGCTTGTTACAGATAAATTATGATTTATATTCACTAACAATGGATTATTTCAAAATGGACTGCCATAATCCAGATTTTTCTCAATTTGGAGGTAGAAATCCTCTCTCTCTCTGTAATTTTTCATATTCCATAGACAATTTTCTTTTCCCTCTTGCACCTATCATAAAACTTCCTGTGCCTTAACCATTCACTCCTCACAGACGTTAAATTAATGTTACTCAAGACAGACAGAAAAAAAATAAATTCAATTAAATAGAACTAATGATTTTCTTTAATACATTTCATTATCAGAATAAAATAAATAAACATGGAGAAAACAAATTTTTGCTTTATAAGTCTATTTGTGTTGTGCATAGAACTTAAAAATTAAACGAGATCAAGATAGACATTTTTTCTTCTAATTCGGGGCAATGAGTTAGTTATACAGATCTTTTGTGAGACTGAGTATATATTACTGAAAAAAAGATTTGTGAGTTTAATACATGAAAATTGATGAAAATGTGAAAACTTACATATATTTTTAAATCCAGATCACAAGAAATAATCATAATAGTCATTCCCCTTTCCCGACACATTTTCCCAAGGCTCTGGTTTCCAGAGACATCGTGGCAAGGCTCTCTAGTGACCACACGAATCAATGAATATATCCTGTCCGTCCTCTCAAAGACTTAACAGTAGTCATGGTAGTAATTCATCGAAATAGTCGATGGGGCCTTCCACTGACTACCTCCGTCACCATGGTCATCATCGGCATCTTTAACGTCATCAATTCCTTCTTTTTGTTTATTTATCTTCTTCTTCTATTTCTTCTTCTTCTTCTTCTTCTTCTTCTTCTTCTTCTTCTTCTTCTTCTTCTTCTTCTTCTTCTGCTTCTTCTTTCTCTATTTCCTCCTCTTCTTCACCTCCTCCTTCTTCTAAATCATCACCATCAATGCTAACATTTATGTTTTCCTCGTTTTCTTTCTCTCAAATTCATTTGTCATCGACTTATATATCATCTCCCCTTTCTCTTTATCTATCTGGTCTCCTTCATTCTCTATCTTGTTGTCACTGTCCTTTTCATCCTCATCGTCTTCTCCATTATCAATATAATCACTATCTTGTAGTTTCTAAACTTTCTTTTATTATGCCGTCTGTTGAGAGCTAGAAACGCATATACTTTAACACAGAGTCAAAGCCCTTCTGGCTCCAAACAGACATTTCATCTCCAACTCCTCCTGTTGCGTTCACCTCTCTTCCCTTTCTACCTCTTCGTATTCCTTTTACGATTTTGTATTCCTCCCTAATCGTATCCTTTTTCATTTTCCCCTCCAAGCTATACCAGAGACACCGTGGTTCTCGAGGGACAGCATAAAAATCGATGAATCGTAATTCTCTAAGAGGTGATGGTGTTTACATTTCACACACCATGCGCAATTTGGATGAAAAGAGATACCCCCTGAGTAGATTATTCGGATTGAATGATTTGGTGGTGCCAAAAGTTTTCGTGAAGGAAGCGACACTTTAAGAAGCATAGAGGGTTAAAGAAAATATTGTTGAAAGGGTACAGAAATTCATCGGCACAATGTGACAAGGGAGAAAATAGAAACCATGATTTGCACGATTCATATGAAATAAATACATTTCATGGAAAGTGTTTGTTAGATATGAATCGTGTAAATGATTTTACTACAACAATTCCTTGTGGATTCTTGTATAATGAGGCGATAAATGTTTTCCTATTCACTATATTTTCCGAATTCATTTTGTTGTTGTGGCTTTGGTTGCTGTTCTGGTTTATGTTAAGCAAACTTGTAAGACATACATCATGCTAGAATGCTGTATAATAAATTGTAACGCTTTCCGGTCATTGTTTTGAGGTGGAATATTATATAACTATGTATAATTTCAAGACTTCGGAGAGAGTTTATTTAATACATGTACTGTGGGAGAAGTTGTGTATATGCTCGACAATTCATTTTGTCGTTTTAATCACCATGAGTTCATCATGAGCTTGTCGTTTATATAGCGTATTGTCCTTATAGTGGCTTATGATCATAATCCTCTAAGGAATATTTCAGTGAATCCGAGCCAAGTTTGAGTTAAATATTTTTCACAAACATGACAAACGGATATACTCACAGTCCCAAGACAGAAATCAAATGCATTTTTGCCAATTTGATTATTATAATAGATCTCTTCATGTAGCAAATCTGATCAAGACAATGTAAATAATCCAATAGGCCTACTTAGCACATGTTGTCAAATCAAAACATATAATAATTTGAATGATACATTCAGAGACTGCAGATAGATTTGATGTTCATGAAAATATAGATATGTTTGTTGTACATTGCTGCAACAAGAACCAATTAGTATATTAATTGGCAGTTCAACCGTGAACTCTATAACAATGCATGAAAGCCAGGAAGAGGAAATCAGAGAAGGTAACTTGCATGGAAACGGCACAGTACTTTTCATACCATACGATGGTAACCATGGACGCTAAGGCTTGATCACTTGATCACATGGTCTCCATATATTATGAATGGAAAGATATGCTGGAGATATCTACCACGCACCCAAGCTGGATTTCTATTCGCCATTCTTCTTGTTTGTTGCCGTTTTCGTGGGTTGATTGCGTTAGGAATATTGTGGAGTCTGTGAATGCGGCATATTGAAAATTGTCAAATTAAAAGCAATGGAATGTAAATTGTTTGCGTCAACAAACCTTTACGTGCATCAAAAAGAAGCCAGGGCCTAGCTAAATGATGTATATTTTCTACACTTGCTAAAATCCAAATTTTTTTTTTCAAACATACATTACTGAAGAGAGGGGGGGGGGGGGACACAGGGAGAGACAAAACAGAGACACACTCCCAGAGGACCAAAATAGAGACAGGTATAAAACGCTTGGTTCAGAGATCATGAAAGAGAGAGGAATAGAAAGTGGTGTCAGATGAAAGAGGAGGAGAAGGAGAGACTGAGAGGGGAGGGGGGGGGGGGAGAGGGAGGAGAGAGATGGGGTGAGAGAAGGGTGAATAAGGGAAATAAGCAGGAATAGCAATGATACATAATATAATTAAACATATCATTGAGAACAAAGATTTGAAATGACGGAAAATGGAATATCAAAGTCGCAAATTATATAGATAAACTGAAGCGAGACGGAGGAGAGAGAGAAAAGGGGACAATTTTGTATCGTATAGTTCTAACCAGATCGATATTTAGATTCTGTAGCGCCAACTTTTAAAGGTTTTTTTCCTGCATTTTGGTTTCTATCATGTGACTAATGTCTCCAAGCTGATGGAATTAATTTGTTTTAATGCATTTTAAGAGCATATATAATAAATACAAGACCCCTTTTCGTCTAGCAGCTTGTTTAACCTATATTTAAAAAGGAATTCAATGCTAATGATGCAAGCCGATAAGAGACATTTATCAATTCACATCTCAATCAGCCTCATAATGTATGCTAGATCCTCCTGTCGATGTACCTCTCTGTACAATCCTCGTTCCCTAAATCCGGTTGAAATTGAGATTTTTGTGTCGACATTTTTTAATTACGACCTAAATCCAACATGACGTCAAAGGCATTCTATCTCTCGGTTGATCATTTTTCAAAACAATCTTTCAATGTTCTGATATATACCTTGCCTAATTTATCAAAAGGATAAAAACGGGAGCTAAGAGTTGGATTGTGTTTTAAAACCTCCCAAATAATTACGCAAATGCAATTCAAAACTATCGTTGACAGGTACCCGTACTCTATATCCCCTTGACATTAAATTATGCCTCTGCAGCGGTGGTGAATCGCCGAGGACTACATTAATGCATTTAATTTGTAGTGATTATATGGACAAACAATATTGAAAGACGGAATATAATTGAGCAGTACACATACGACTGATTGGTCATGGAAATTGATCATGATCATATTTTAGCTCGTAATTTGACTCGCGCAACACAGACTTATATTTGTTTTGACGAGTATTAATGTTTTTGGAGTGTTCTTTTTTGCCTTCAATAACGGCGCTGGAGAAGAAAATGTTTAAGGAGAAAATGATTATAATAATGATGATAAAAGATGATGACAATGAGTAATGCTTATGAAAATAAGATATAAGTGATAATAATGATGATACAGTTTTAATGTAGATTTTTATTACAACGACGATCATGATGACAGTGGTCATAATGGTTCTTATTTAATATAATTCTTGTGTAATATATCTAAAATGTAACACGCCCACGTTAGATTATTGAAACAATTTTCAAGTCCACTGCCATCTCTATATGCAGCTTTCGTAATCTTCTGAAGATTTGGAACTACTGTCATGACTGTGTGTCCTATTATGGTATCTAGCAATCTTTGCGAGTTATCGACATTTCCTGAGCATGATTATTACCTTAATGTAAAAGTGACATCAAACAAACTCACGGCAAGGCGAAATAATGTCAAAATATCTTGATATTATAGACCAGACAAGATTGATGCGAATGTTGGGACGTTATTTTATCGTACTGATTACGGATCACCATCATAGCATAACTCAATAACAATGTCTCCGACAGAAAGAAATCCAAAGTTCTACAGTCGCATGCAAAGTATACAGAAATCAAAATAGAAGTGCGCTGTTTACTTACCTCTCGTTGGTCATCATTGGTGGCATCTTCCTCTTCTCCGCATTCTCCTCTTCTTCCTGCTACTCCTTCTCCTCCTTGATCCTTGTCTCCTCCCATCCTCTTACTACTTGCTTCTCCATCTCCTCCTTTCGCAGGGACATTGTTCGAGACTGTATTTGTTCCTCTCCCAGTGTCATCTCCAGGTCTCGTCCCCGTTTCTCTGCTCGACATAGTGGAACTGAAATTGACTTTCCTTTCCTCGCTCTCCCGTTGGCTAGCCATCTGTTATCTCCTTAAGCAGAAATAAAGGATGTATTCCTCTTCTTTGGAAGTTGTACAAGAGAGAGAGAGAGAGATAGACATGAAGAGCACGTCCGCATCTGTTCGTATTGGATGGAGTCCTCTCATCGAAGTGATGGGTACTATGATCTGTGGTGAAAGCAACTCAGTGCGCGTGTCTCTCAAGTTCGAACGCAATATGTAGACGAGCTGTATGATAGAGAGAGAGGGGAGAGAGAGATGGATAGAGACAGGAGAAAGGATGGGAAAGGGGGAGAGGTAGCATGGGAGAAGAGAGAGAATACAAGAGAGAAAGAGAGAGTGAGAGAGAGAGGGGGAGGGGGAGAGGAGAAAATCAGAGAGTGATGGACAGAAACAGCGAGATAAACACACAACACTTAGAAATACATAGTTAATGAGAGAGAGAGAAGGGATGAGGAAGGGAGGGAACAGGGTGATTGGTTGAGGGTGAGAGAGAGAGAGAGAGAGAGAGAGAGAGAGAGAGAGACGGGGAGGGAGAGAGAGGGGAGAGAGGATACAGTATAATACAGATAATTAGATTGAAGAATTGTCATATCCCGTGTAAAGGACAATAAAAACGTGACATGAAATATATTTAACCTGAATCTGTGAATTCACATTGCCTTTCATCTCCCAGCTCAGTAAAATGTTAAAATCAATCGAATTCTTTATAAGATAAGCATCACAAATTTTTTCTTTTATAAATTCTCAATAGAACATTTGTAAGGGGATACAATTTTTGTTCAGTCCGGTTACATCGATGGGAATTTCTCCCATTGATGTTTTAAAGATACATATCAATTAGGGGTTAGATACCAAATTCTTGAAGAAGTTATCTCTGTGGGGATCAAATCAGAATTACTCTTGTGTGGTAATAGGTGTAGAGAATTCCAATCGATTTAACATTTCCCAGAAATGTCCCTTATTACTGATATTTCCTTATTGAGATAAAAGAGAGACAACGTGTTTGAGGGTTGGAATAGAACATATTGAGTTATAAATTAGATCCTGATCTATGGAACATTTAATTCAATATGAAACAAAGATCACAACAGGCACTTGTAGAAATCAATGATTGGTGTAAAACTCCGCTAACAGTACCTGTTTCTTTTCTTATTAAAACAAATAGAGCATCAGTGATTTTGGATGAATATCGTTAGCCACCTCCTAAATCGATTTTGTCGTCTGTATGCCTTTGTTTGATATCTGTTTATATCTTGATCGTCACACATTTAGAACCGTCACCGGACAGACTGTAGCACATTTACCCTTTTTCCCCCTTCGTCGTTTATATTTCACATAGTCTATATGAAAGTACGTACACAGACTTTGTAAAGATTGCTTATCAAATTCTTGACTATTTAGTGTTCGAATGCTTCCCCCACTCCCCTCCCCACTACGTAAAATCAATATTTTCTTGGTCGTATAGTATGTGTGAATTTTGGAATTTGATGTTTTTATGAAAAAGTTATAGCGTAGTGATAATTTTTTCCCCCATTTAACTTCCTCTTATCGTCGGCAAATGATTAATGCAACTATTGGTATATTACGCATATTTTAAACAATAAAATATATTATTAACCGTATCAGACATCTGAGCAATGCAATTTTTACATTTTATTGCCCGGCTTTGACAAGCCAACAAAATTGCGGGCCGATGAAATGTTTATTGCCCGGTTTCGGAAGTCAATGACATTTTGCGTGTTAAATAGCGGGCAATAAACTGCATTTTTTACAATATTTTCGAGTTCGCTCTAGATGTCTGATTCTGTCAATAAAAACGATATGGACTGGCTACTTTCGGGGGATACAACATTAATTGCCCTCACTAGAATCGTATTGCCCTCGTCTTCGACTCGGGCAATACAATTCTAGTTCAGGCAATAAATATTGTATCCCCCTCAAGGCGAGTCCATATTATATTATTGTATTGTGATGGATATCTGACGCTGTCAGGCATACATAGGACGTGTTTCATTTATCTTCAGAGAAGCATAACTCAAACAATTGTCAATTAGCAAAATTAGGAGTTGCATTATATATCTGCATGATCCCACGCCTGTATTTCAATGTTATGTTTACTCTACTGCCTTTCAGTGTGCAGTCTTCCATGACCATCTAATCAAGGAGGTAAGAGTGCATGGATGGTATTGGACAAGCAACGTAATCATGTCCGCCATCGTTGTCTTTGTTGAGTTAAAGAGAGTTTCTACTCTTCGGGTCAAAAAGTACCCGACATGATGGCAATTATACGTTTTGGTAATTTCATGCCCAACTTGGGACAATTTTTGTCTAATTACAATCGTATTTTATCCCCAAAATTTGGGGGAAAATGTTGCCTGACTTGGATACGAAATTGTCGAAATTGCCGAAAGTTGCTCAGACACACAACTGCCCAACTTTGGGCGATATTTCACAATTTGACAATATTGGGATTGGTTACAGAAAGAAGTGTCTTGTCCTTGTTGATTGTTTGAAATAAGACATGAATAGTAACACCTATCAGAATGGACTGAAACACCTAGAATAGCTATCACTAGTATATGTATTAACATGCAAAGTTAATACTAATGTAATGTTGTATGGGGAAATTGTGCTGATTGTCATCTGAATAGATTAAAGTTACTCCAAAAAGGTGCGATAAGAATGATATCAAATACAAAACCTTTAAACACATACAGCTCCATTCTTTACAAAATTTAAGTTATTGACTGTATTATTAAATTAATAAGCAACCAAATTTTTAGAAAATTGCTTTATACAAAATAAGCCACTCACCAGTCGTTCTACCAGACAAGCAAACGATACTTTTATCCCAAATTTCAAATATCAGTTCTCACTTAATACAATCAAATATGCCGGACCCAAATTATTGAACTCTCTACCTGAAGAAATTAAAGGTTGTCCCACACTTTCATCTTTAAAGCGAAAATATAAGTATCTCCTGAAACTTTGATACTCTTCTTTTTGCCTCTCTTTGTTATGTCTTTTCGTTGTTTCTTTTTGATGTAGAATTAGCTTTCGTACTTCCCTGTTCTTAACAATGATTTATATTATATTCTGAAGTGTTAGCTATATTTTAATGTTTTGGGGATTGACCTTAGATAGGTCAAATGGCCCCTGTCAATCTCTCTACATTTTGATTTGTTTTGCTGCTTTTTATCTATTTTCTAGTTTGTATGTACATGTATATACTTGTTCCTAATGTTTTGATCTCATTCAATTTGTGGAAAATAAATGAACTGAACTATAAAAAGTAACTCCATTAATCTCTGTCCTTCATTATTCACATAAGATGATATTATATATATATATATATAAGTTGATAGATTTAGGATGCTTTTAAATATGGGGCTAAGGGTCTCACATGAAAATAATACACTGTAATAACCAGGTAGGTCTATATCCTTGCTTAAATTCTACTGATATACATTTATTTTGCATATATTTCAGTATTTCAGTATAATCAAGGTATCGCGTACATGGGTTAGGTGATGCAGGCCAGAACTTGACCATACACGAAGCTCTGTTCCCAATCAATGAAACCATATAGCTGCAGTGTTGCATCGCTTCTAAAGTAAAATCGGTGTTTTAAACCACTTGTTGAATAGTGTTTATGGTTTGTATAGGGCTTTTAGAAAGGGGAACAAAACGTCGTCGTTTTTACGAACCGACGAATCCGTCCGTGCTCGGTGCGTAGAAAACGTGAAACGAATTTATAGATTTAGGTGTTCTTAGATAACGGAATTTGCTTTCGTTGCATGAATTCATGTATCGATATATACATAAAAAGAAGGCTTAATTTTGAAATGGTGTATATTATTATGTATATTATTTTGTATGTTAATACGGACTAAGGAAGCACTGGCCATTCAAACACGAAAATATCAAGCCTGAATACAGTATTTTTTTCGCCACATGATCCCCCCCCCCCCCGAAATTCTAGGAGGGAAATCATTTTTGTTAATGAGATTGAACCATATACGTCAACAAGTGATTGAGCAAGAAATATTGTGTAACTAGATTTGAGATTTTTTGAAGGGGGTGGGCATGTTTTGCAAATCATAGATAGGAAGCAATTGACCCTGCTCATCCCCCGTATAGACGCCCATGATCTGATGTGAAGAAATCTGAAGCATAAAATCGTCTGTTTGGAGCCAGAAGGGCGTGAAGTCCCATCATTTGTACAGAGTTAACGCCCTTCTGGCTCCAAACAGACGAAATCATCACCCTCCCGAATTCGTTTAGCTCCATCATTCATTTATCCGCTCAAGATAGCGACTAATGACGTCATCCATTCAATAATATGCATGTTCACTCGTCTTCATCTAAGGCATTGGAATGCTCTCTCACAGCTGAATGGAACATGCACTTCACTGAATCAATGAATTGGGGCAAAGATAATCAAACGCTCGTCAGGCAGAACGATTTTATTATCACTATAAATGATGACATGTTATCTTTCAGACAAAAATAATCCGAAACCTTTTTTTTTTCTCTCGCATTGTCTACATTTTAACCGTAAAAGCATCACGACAATGACCTTTAAAAACACTCACCAGTCCCATATGCTCCTCCTAACTCTAATTTTCTTCTTCATTAATCTATGTCACTGGAAATATTTGCACATCTATTAAACGTCGAGTGAAATCAAAATATTACCTTCTATGGTTACATCGCTGTCTTTCATGATGATGATCACAACAATTTTTTCTCTGTATTTTTTTAAAGAGTGAATTCCTATGCTGTACTTTGTCTGTATATTGTATAATATATTCGTTTGAATGTCATGCCTATTTGCATGTATTTTAACACGCACGCGTTTTGTGACATATTCCCTTTTTCAGCTCGCGTCAGAAATCTCTGCATACAATAGTCATGTTCCAAAGAAGTGGTCAAATTTTGGACAAATTACATAGTAATATTGTATGACCCCCTTCCCCTCCATCTGACAGAACTTTTCATCAGTATATAGAAAACCCCAGAAACTGATTAGTTTGATTACATTGAAATCGAACTGTCTATTCCTTTTCTTCGAAGCCTGATGTTTGATATAAATAATCCTTCATCCTGCTGAGTTGGAAAAAATAAAAATATCTGTAGATGAGAAATCACTGTACGGTTTCCATGCGTTCTTTACTGAAAAAAGAAAGAACACCAGCTTATTACATTACCAAGTTGCTATTGTTTTCCAAAGAACACCACGCTTTCTTGTTATGTGATTATCACAAGCTATGCCAACATCGGGGGGGGGGGGGCAGTAGGTCATATAAAACAGTAATATTCAACACAATTATAAACGAGTAATATGCCGGCAGATACTTCCAAGCCTTAACCATGATTTCACTACACCTGATAAAATGCGTTGATAAAGTGAAGAGTTTAATTGTGGGGTAGAGAAGATAAACAAATACATGAAATATGTGTGAAATCAGGGGAAAACATCAATAAAAATTTAAAAAACTGCTACCAACGTACTGCCAACACAGCCAATATTTCCACTACTTGTTGAAGTTTTATTCTACCACTGCCGAGTTTAAAATATGCATCTGCGTAATATTGTATTGCTCTCCCGGTGAGGTACCGACGCCACTCATCATGGAATGCAAAATGAAGTCATAAGAGCTGGTTTAAAAATGCAGTGCGGTCGTGACTGGGTGCAAAAGTCAAGTGCGTTCGGACGGGGATGTGATCGAGGGTAAGGAAATTGGATGCTCTCCAATCGCTTTGGGTGATATCGAACGAGTAGCAAAATCAGCAGAAACATGAACAGAGAGACATTGGAAAGAGATACAGGGAACAAGAAGAAGAGAGGGTGATAAAAGATAGAGAGATGAAAAGAGGGGGCGAGAGAAAGAAGGAATTAGATATAAAAATAGAGACTAAGATAGAAAGAGACAGAGAGGGGAAGGGAGGGAGAGAGACAGAAGAAGAGAAAGAGAGAGAGGGGGGATGATTATTTGAAATGACCCTTTTAGTTTAGGGCAAATAGACGATAGATAAAGCTAAGCAGTTGCAATAAAATACATGTCATTTGGTATTTGATAAGCAATTTTCTACCCATTATATATTCAGTTTCAGAAGGTACTATATATAGCTTTGCACCAAGACAAGTTACCTTAAAAATGCTCGAGCTTACACCATTAATAATGTCAATATTTCAATATTTTTTCGTTGTTTTTGCTGTCTGTACAAAGCTGAAATATACAAGCTTATATATCAGCCTATATCATGTTTTGTGTATTACTCTCAAAATTCAAATTAGTCTTTAATCTATAGACAAGCACCATCATGAGATTTTAACCAAAGATGTCAACCGGTAAAGACACATGACAAACATACACTACTAAAACCGATGCAGGCCCCGTATATACGTAATACAACAAATGACACTAAACACCATTGTGAACAATTTCAATAAGGGCAATTTTTATATATTATATCGCATTTCATACAATTATGTTGTGAGTTGTTCTAGAGGCCACTGTTATTTTGGCAAATTTGTAGAGCGAATGCACTTCATCATTGTACCCCAACGTTTGATGATTTTTAGTGGAAGGTGTGAGGTCGATTGTAGTCTACCAGCCAGTAACCACGGTTTTATATTTTACATTAATTATACATGTATATACCAATCTAATGCATATTTTAGATATGATGCTTCCAGTTCATTGTTAAAGCTTTTCAATCATTCAATATATAAACATAATACATTATGATTATGGTGTCTAGATGACACTATTAATTTTGAGACATTTGTTATCCAAAAACTAATCTTCATACAGGCGAGGACTGGGAATGTCATGTCCTCTTCGCGATTCTTTCTATGTAGTTGTCTTCTTCTTATTTCCTATTTTGGGCGGGAAATCGGTCGTCATCAGCGTGGCGTACAAATCAATGGCATCACCTCGGGCATGTTGTCAGGGGTAGTCTGCTGCACCTCTTATTGCAATGTGATGATAGTATGAACATTCATTCTCGACCTGAACATACACATAAACATCTGTCGATATAATAATTTCGACATATAAAACTTTGAGCGATCACACGGAACAGTCGAAAATTAATGTTCTTACTCTGTGATCGCATGTGATTCTATGTCGAAATTATTGTATTGACAGGTGGCTTATGTGTATGTTGAGGCAAAAAAGGTGGCTTTTATTGAGGAATGCAGATTAACAATCCAGAAGTAAAGAGAGTTGTCTACTTTTGTTAGAATAACAGTTCTCTTTTTTTTTTCCTGTGCGTCTTTTCATCTTTAATTCCCTCTTTCTTGCGGCAAATGCTCACCTGATGTAAATCGGCCAATATTCACCTAAATCATGTTAATAAAATTTAAGAATTTACTCTCTCTCATTTGCAAATTATCGGTGGTATGTGTACAATCTGAAGGCCAGATCCGAAGGTTGGATTACACTTGTCAACGTTGTTCCATACTATTCTAGGGCACACTTATTATCAATACAAACGAACCTGTTGATGTATGTCTCTCTAGCGATAACAAGTCAACCATTACATGAAAACGAGTAGACAGGACTACGCTACGCCTGTGTTCAACTCAAATCAGTGTTTTCCTTGGGGTTTCAATTTCTTCTCGCAGAATGCAAATTTTTTTTCTCAAGATGTGACACTTGGGTAGAAGTTCACATCGTCTTGTTCCCCACCAGGACATACTCAACAGAGTATACACGTAGTCCACAGTGGCGTAGAGTGAGTCCAGCCATTGAGGAGCACTGATGTCATCGCGGCACCGGTCTTTAAAATGTAACAGAAAAGGGCCATTGAGTGGAGTGAAGGTTGGAATGGGGTGCTTTTATTTCCTTTTTATGTTGCGTCCCTCCATCACTCTCTCTCTCTCTCTCTCTCTCTCTCTCTCTCTTTCTCTCTTTGGAGGGCATGAGGGACATGTGCCCCCTGTTGCTTCGCCACTGTAGCCACTGTAGTTTATGAGTCTATTCTCAGTTTTATTTTATCTATAGGCATCACGGACACTGCCAAGGTTGCGCCACCGCGCACTCTTGAATAATGCTGTTTATTAAATGTCCATCTTTTCATTTCAGCTGAGGCAGGTAATGCTAAAATTGTGTCTCTGACAATAAGAAATATACTGTGAAAAAGAAATTATCTCTGAAATGTACATTTCAACGTAGCATAATGAACGCACACGTGTAGGCTTATACCATGCAATAATAATATTGCGGAGTAGTTTAGTTGAAATGGAAGTGGAGAATCGACTACGTCGCATAAAATGAAGACCTCTTTTTAATGCTGATAGTAGAATTAGCGCTAAAAGTATTCAATATGATGACTCTGAGCTTGATACCTATATTTGTGCGGGAACGTTATTCATTTTGTAAAAGCAATAACTTTTGTGTTTTCTCCCATGGCATATGTCTCCGTCGGCTTTTCTGGTAGTAGGCAAATAAAGCAACATATATGCAATTAAATATTAAAAAGTAAGCTCTGTAACAATAATATACATATTAGTTTTCCCCTCGTTTTCACCTCAGTAAACGACATGAACCAAATAATAGGGTCATGTTTAATGAACTGAATTGAACTGAATTGTATTAAACATCATTGATTTACATCAATATTCTGTTCATAAACATATAAAGTATTTCATACATATTTTTATAACAAAAATATAGATATGAATATTTAGAGTGTATAACAGAAGTATAAAACTATTACAATGAAAAATATTCTATTCATAAACATTATACCAGAGTATTTTCATATATTATATGACAAAAATATAATATAACTTATGTCAAATGAAAGGTAAGTCCGTACAAAAATGATGCAAAGGAAATATGAATAGTGAACTCATAATAACTGATAGGATAGTATCATATTGTGCTATACATGCATATCTACGGAAGATACATACAAAGCTTTGAATTTGAGTCTGTATGTTTTATCCACATGAAATCATAAATATGTGCAGTAGGTAGTAGGCCTATTTAACAAGAAATGCAAGTCACAATATACCCCAAAAATAATATGTCAACATATAAATAGTATAGATCATATAAATGAGGCTTACCTAAAACAATGGATACGGGATTATCAGAAAATGCCTAAATGCCATTTACTGAGCAACGGCTTTTTTTTTTATTAGAGAGAGAAAGGCTTTGCCCTACTCATGAAGAAAGTTCCGTCTTGCCGGTCGCGTAGTATGCATCTTAAGGCTTTGACTAAAAGACTTTGAAATTCACAAGAGTGTATACACCTACTGAGTCTTTCCTGAGTCTTTCCTATGCCGTTTTATTTCAAAGGGAAAACAAATTTGGGTAAAAAAAAAGTGATGAATTTAAAGATTTCATGTTTTGTGTGAGCATGGTGAAGAAGAATAGTCAAAGCCGAAGTGATTTATCTTCATTTTTTCGTTAAACAACAGTACTCCTGGTGCTTCGTAAAGTAGTACCAACATTGCATATTAAGGGTGAAAAAAGAGGACTGTCTTCTGTATGGCCCTCGGCCCGGGTATGATCGGCTTATATACCTGCTTATCCTTTCTGCTTTTAACTCTCTTAGGTCTCGGATTACGACTATTTTCATCTCCCGTATCCAAAACAGGCACACGCCGCGAGAGGCGTATATACACGAGACAGTGCAGAGTATGTTTGTGACAAAATGAAGAGCGAAGATGTGAGTCTTTCTCCACGCCCCCAGCTGCGAATGACGTGAAGAAGATACGCACTGTTCAACATCAACGCCTGGCTCGCTTTTAAAAGTGTGATCAACAACATTCTATTCCATACAGTGATATCAGTTTACATCAGATTCAGTTGTCATGCATGGTTGGACATCAACTTTAAAATTCTTGATGACTTGATGTATGCGCGGGAATCGAGCTACCAAAATCCTTTTTATTTCCCCTCGTGTTTATAAGACTACAGGTCTACAAATATTAAAACAGCAAATATGACAAGCTTGAATATCTGTCACATTTAGTCTAAAATCAATATATTACATTTGAGTTGTTACAGTTTCATTATATCTAGACACCTAAAAGCTCAATTTCAATTGTGTGTGGCCCTAATCATTTCGGCAAGCTATACAGATCCGTCGAAGTAATGTTGTTTTTAATGTGTAAACGTTCCTTGTCAGTATTTGATTTCTTGTTTGCGCACGTTATGTATCATCAGGGCTCCATGGAAAACCACATTTTACCGTATGAATACCCTGTCATTTATAATGTGAAATAAACACCTAATGCTCTCTGAATAACTCCACCTTAGACGGAGTGTTGGGTCTGCGTTTAAGTGGGGTACCATGAATAGTCTATGGATAAGATTTTTCAATGAAAATTTCAAGTCAAAGAAAACTGTAAAGACTAGTAATATGAAGTCATCGGACCATGTCTTTCTTTCCAGAGTTTAAAAAAAGTGGGGTGAATGTCGTTTTCCTTACTGTAACTCGTTAAAGCAATCTATCTCCATCACCCTAATTGATCGGATACTGTTTACTTTTTAGCCAGGCATTAACTTAAATACCACCATGAAACGCATCAATCCAAACGGGGCGAATGTTATAGACGGCTGTATGGGACGCGAGGGGTTAAACACCCTTTCGCAATTGGTGGTGTAGACGAAACGAGACGCGAATATCATGTGATGGGCAATTACTATCAGACAGGGCTGATGTGCCAATCACTCTCTCTGCACGGAATAGATACCCCAATCAGAAAGTCGATACTTCTATACATTAGCAAGTGGCCTTGAAGGGTGGGTTCTGTCCTCTCGACTTTCTTTACCTTTTCAACTTTTCTTGTTCTTTTCATTAATATTTTTCCATTAATACATGTTGTTGTTGTTGTTATTGTGGTTTTTTAAAATATATATATTTTCTACTATCTTGATTATGCAGACTTATATTACATGAAGTTGAAAGATCAGTACTCTTCATAAGACTTATTAAACAATCTCTCTCTCTCTCTCTCTCTCTCTCTCTCTCTCTCTCTCTCTTCATGCAGTTTTCTCATGTTTTTGTACTTATTCAGAGTGCCGTTGCAATATTTTGTTCGTTATATTTTTATATTTCCCCTCTTCGGCCTCTTTTCCCATTTCCCGTACTACTCATTTTCTTGTGCCTTTTATATTATATTGCATTTTTCGATTTTTTCAATTTTGTCACTAGTGCTATCCATACCTTTCACTTTCTTTCTACATAGTTAGTTCCCCTGTCATTTTTTCCCTTCAAAATCTTACTTGTCTTTCCTTACAGAATGACGATGAAAATGCGATCTACATTTGATGTGAACTTCGCGAATAAACATAGACGAAAGGTTCACAATACCAAATTCTTGCTCTGTCGAACCTCACATCTCGCGAGCACTTTGGTCTAGTAGTCTTGCGGTCTCATGGTCCTATGGTTAACTCTGGTGTAGCCGAAAACCCTCTCTACCTGAAATCACCCTGAGCTTCAGAGCTTATGATACTTTTATGCCAATAAGAATATCATTTTTTCTATTTCCGCCGATATCTACAGATTGAAAGAAATTTAGATGTAGGTTGAAAAACCAGTTTAACAGTTAAAACTTAATTTCAAAAAGTGAATCTATACATATTTCACTGTTTTAGTCTTTACATTGGTGTCTATACGATGATTTACCATGTATACTCCACAGTAAATTACTCATATAACTACGCGTGAGCACTGATGATTCAACATACCCTATTGCTTCGGTTGAGTGTCTATGGTGTTTGGCTTTTCATGTTCTACACTTTTATTTCAGGATGTAGATCCGACGTTTTTAATTTTCTCATTTCCATATTTCTGCCCTGAGAGACGCAGATAGAAATGTATATATTTATATTTTTCCCATTCCTTTTAGACCACTGCACGGGGAAAATGCATTATAACAAAGGGATATTGATTTTCACCGTTACACAAATTCATAGAGAACTCTGTTGACCTTGTCTTGACAGCACGTGTATTTTTAAATTCTTTTGATTTAACATGTATAAGAGACGATTACATTACAGACAAATAAATAAAAAGCATCCATTACATATCCATGCTCATTATACGCACATCCCACTCAATATAGCGTGCCACATTATGTTTATTATAATCCTGTTCAACCCGTTTACCTGAAACAATCATATAATTAATGATAGATTTTCAAAAAGAGAAATACCACATTTAGGAGAACGTATTGGATGCAAAAATAAGAAAAAGGAGAGGGTTGATAACCCCACGTTCACTACATTTAGAGATCTTTAAAATTACCATTGTATAACGATTGTCTGCAATAAAGAAGCCTTTTGTACTTACCCTTTCCACCAGTTAATACCAAATTATTGTTTTTTCCATTTCCATAGCAACTCGTTCAAAAAGCTCAATCACGTAACGATAAACAGACTATAGGAATCGATACCCAGTCAGTAGAAATCAAAAAGCTATGAAATCTGAAGACTGTTCAACATCCAGAGCGAGCGTTTATCATTCGGAGTAGTCGGCCGACTCCATGGCCGACTAAAAATACGTGACTCTATTAAACAGCGTAAGAAATTAGCTTTAGTACACCGTATACTCCACGGAGAGTGAATGTTTAGTCTCAGAGTTCTCAATCAGGTTTATCTTAACAACACTCATGTCGAGTGGTGGGCGATATAATCAAGCCCAGTTTGACAAATTACTAGTGCTGGTCGATCTAGCTTGAGATTTATGAATCATAAACCTCGTTAAATTTGAACGTTAGTTTAGAGTGAATAATTGATTGTGTTCTTGAAAAAAAAAACACACATGCACGACGTCTATAGCTGAAGTAGATGTTGGTCATGGTTCACAGCTATTAAAAGCATGGGTGAATACCAATATTACACTTTTTACACTTTAATTCACAACACAGACTTTATGGGTGACCTTTTTTGCATATTGTCATTAATGACATTGCTATTACATCCTTCATTGAATGTTCGAATCATACCTCTCATTAAAGAGCACAGCTCTATACAGTATTTTGAAATAGTTTAATTATTAATGGACCTTGTTTTCAATGTGAAGTTCTTAGGGGCTGGTCACATTTGTCAGACAATGTTAACGATAAGGATATATTCAATTAAAGGTACACCCTACTTTTTTTAGTGTAAATGTGAGGCCTTGTATGCCATTAAGCAGGGCAGCTCAAGGAAAAATCTCGTTATCGTTATCGGACAAGACTAGTCTGACCAGCCCTTTAATTGAAGTGGTTATTAAATCGTTTTCTCCTCCTCCAATTAATTAAGATGATCCAGGTTTATTTTTAAGAGTGGGTTTATTGTGTACACCTACAATGCTCGATGAAAATTGGACAACTCGGCATGATTAATTTGTTTTAGTATCAATTTACATGTCAAATGATGGCGCTATTCAAATATTACAATGTTACAGGATGGAATTTCCCTCCCCGCCCACACTTTTATCTCTCTCGTACATTCTGATTGGAAGCTGTTGGTATATTTCCCCGGCGCAGTTCCTGTAATCTACTATCATTCTTTTCTGAAACCTACTAATCGTGATGATAGTGACGAGATATTTACAACCTTAAACAATAGCAAAACGGAATACCTACGATGCCTATATTCTGTTGCTTATTATACATGACCAGAAATTATTTGTGCATTTTTTTTTTCAAACGTTTTATTTGTGCATTCGTTTGACATTCAATTTTTTTTCTATCCTTCACTTCCTCCACCCATCAATACTCTATTTACATGAACTGCTTTTATATTCGGCACTGTGGCAGATAATTTTGAACGCGATTAGGTTTTTTTTTCACACTATAAAAAATATACATGTAAAACAAACAGTGAAAAGAAATGTGCAGATGCGAAATGGCGGCCATTTGGTTACCCCCAGCATCTCACACGAGGGATACCTCACAAGTTGTAAAACTATGACATGATTTTAATCAAAATGGCATCCCCAATTGAAAGATGTCTGTCTATATAGCTAGGAAAATAAAAACTTTTGGGAGATTGTTCTCCTTACTTAAGTAATCGAATAGGAATTATGTCAAGATTTAACCCAGATTTGTTTTAACGGGCTCACAACTTTGCATAAGGTTATCAGCCATTTCAGGGGCTTTCATTCTTCTTTAGGCATTCATCGAACAAACGTTAGGTTTTAAAAGAGAATTAGTTCATTAGAACAATGTGATGAGAATGTTTCCTGTTTGTAAAGTGCACCATAATTAAGTCTATCATATGGTACATTGGCTATTATTGCCCTGGTTTTTGGCTGTTATTGCCCTGGTTTTAAATCGCAGGTGTTCGATATCAATGCACACTCCATTTCAAGGAATAAATCCTATACATGGAACCTACTTACTTACCACTTATCTGGGACGATCGAGGGGCTGAAGACAGAATGCCTAATCTTAGGACATACGCAGCAGGCAGGGATTCGCACCCTCAAATTCTCATTCCAGTGAATGAACCACTGAACCACGGTAATCGAAGTAGACGAAGCTGAAACTGGAATCAGTTTCGGGGACATGTAAATTGTCTTTTCCTGAATCTGTCATAGAAGCGGGAACCCCAAGAATCTCCAACAGCGTAACTTCATATGAAATCTAGGTTGGATATGAACTGCGCCATCATGGTTCAGACTAGAATAATCAGTTGGACGATTTCAGCGGAGATTAGGTTGGTGGCTTCAGCGAATAAAATACGTCATTCTATATCATTCCTTGAACTTACATTTGATCAGTTTAATTCTGTTGAAATCGTATTTGTTTAAATGTCGTAAGAATAATTACAAGGAATATACTTCGGAAAACAGAAAGTTACGATTTTAGGTAGCTGTAGAAAATGTTTAGAGACAGCACCTCATTGTTAAAAAGTATTGTAGGCTATATTAAAAATTAAAGGGAAAAATTCCTATATGTAATGAAACTCAAACAAAATCAGAGGCAGTATGTGTGTAGACCATGATTGTAAAGAGAGAATATTATCATTTTATGACACATACCTATGATGTTTGGTTCAATTGTATTCAGCAAGCTTGCTTGGGTTCTATTGGTAACATTTTTTGTAACAATTGTGTAGATATAGAACGCCGACTGTCTGAATATGGAAATCCTTACTAAAGTTCAAAGCGTAATGTTTATACTTCTATTTTCAATCTAAGAATTCGACTCGTAGCCTGCAACTCAAAAGCGCGAATTGGTGCAAAACCGCGAATTGCCGCCTATGCATGTAGAAAATAAGTTCAGCGTGACATGTGTACAATAATTGCACAGCATGCACATATGCACAACAAACACGCACAGCTGGTGCAGTCCATGCAGTTATTACGTGAGACGGTGAGTGACTGACTACCAAACTACCAACACATTCTGGATCACCCCCCCCCCCCCCCCCCCCACTTTTCAAAGTGGATTTACGCCCCTGCTTCATGATAATTAATGAGAAATGTTTGATGTTTTGTAGGGTTCAGAGCGGGTTAAACAATGTTACACGATCCGCGTCTAGCAATTTGCGGTTTTGCACCAATTCGCGCTTTTGTCAAAGAAATTCTATAATAATGACATAGAATGTCTTTGACTTTTGTACTCCAAAAAGATTATAGAATCTCTTTGTTGTACTCCAACACACGCCGCCGCGCTGGAACACTGTCGCACATACGTAGAGTATGACACTACGCGCTGAACTTATTTTCTACATGCTTAGGCGGCAATTCGCGGTTTTGCACCAATTCGCGCTTTTGAGTTCCAACACTCGTAGCCTATACAGCAAAATACAAGCAAGAAGAGAGAGATGTATAGGGGAAATGAGAGACAGAAGGAGAGAGATAGGAAGAGTGAAGTGGAAGGGGCAAGTGAGAGAAAAGAAATTGGCTACAAGGAGAGAAAAGGAGGTATAGAGCGTGGGTGAGGGGAATTGAAGATTGGGGGGAGAAAGGGGAGAGTGTAGACAATACCGGTAGTGACGAGGGGTAGACAGAAAGGATATATTTTATTATATAATCAAGGAAGGGCAATGGTTTGCCTGATTTTAACGAAAGTAATACACTGTTAAAAATATTGGGTAAGTTTTTACCCAATATTTACCTAACATGTTGGTAGTTATGTGTCCGACCAACTATTGGGTAAACTTTACCATAATACAGAATTTGCCCTTTTGTTGGGCAATTTCAGTTTACCCAATAATCTACCCATCATTACTTTTCCAGCCAATTTTATCTAATAGGATATTGCCCAACCCTCTATTTGCCCAGCTGATGGGTAATAAATACTATGTGGTTGGGCACATTCAGTTGCCCAATTCTTTCCTTTTTCCTCCAACCTAGGTAAAAACAAAAAAACATGACACCTGCCTGTTATGTCTTTCTGGGTCTAAACCTAATCAATCTTAACCTATCCTACTTTAACCTATCCTGTCCTAGATTTTTCTTTTACTTATCTCATCCTAGACCTATCTTATCCATTTGATGCAACCTAGTGCAATCTTTTATATACCCCTTATATTTTTTTATGAATTTGGTGAAAGTTAGTAAATTGGGCAACCCCAAACCATACGCTACTAAAAACTCATGAATATTCATACAAGTGTTTTCCCCAATATTGGGTAAAGTGATATAAAAAAAGGTGGGCAAATGCATAAAACAAAGCAATTGGGACAATCTTACCCATTCTTTTACATAGCGTTCATAGTTTACACAATTGAATACCCAGTTTAATTTGGATCAGTTGTTTTCCCCAATATTGGGTAAAAAAATATTTATCACACGTTGGGCAAAAACGTGTAGCAAGCAGTTGGGAAAAATTTGCCCAACCTTTACCCAATTTCAGTTTACCTAGCAAAGTTTACCCAGTATTTCTTAGAGTGTACAATTGGTTCATGTTGTTGGGTTGGCAACGGTAAACATGTTAAATACATTTTCTTTGAATTTAATGTCCTCGGTCTCAGTTAATATTTGCTAAATCTTTGAGCAAGTGAGAAGGCATATATTGGTTCAAATTCCACAATTCCAAATGCCACACATTCTATGAAAGAAACACGTCTTCAAAAATTTCTTCCTGTAAAATAATATGAGCTAACCGCCATATCTATCTACCTATCTATCTATCTGTCTATCTATCTATATAGCTATCTATCTATATATCTATCTATCTATCTGTCATCACCATCATCATCATCATCATCATCATCATCATCATCATCATCATCGTGGTCGTCTTCACGGTAGATCCTGTCAACATCATCGTAACCACCACTTCACTATCATCCATCTTGCACCATTTATCATTATCAGACTTGTTTACGTCGTTCCATCACATGTTGTGAAGTCCGACAAGCATTGCTGTCGAGACGGAGAGGCAGAGTCTTACATCCGGGGCTATCCATGACCTTTGTACCTGCATCCATGTATCAACGTTCACATTACTGTATTTTAAATGGCAAACACGAATGTTTCAATATGAGATACAGAATGAGGTCTTGTCTATAACGTGAGCTAGCATCCGCCATTCCGCCGTGTATTAATACCATGAATACGGGGTGTTTGGAAAAAAAATGCAACAAGATTTTGATTTATAATATCTTAAAAGGTACTTATCCATCGTCAGTAAAATTTTGTCGGTAATATAGTGGCAGCATCACCTAACTCTTAGGCTAAATCAAGAAAGTTATAATTGTTTTTGTAAAACGTGGCATTTTTGCAAATGTTACAAGTAGAGAGTTTTGAACAGTATCAGTGCGCAATAAGCGTATATACCTGTTGCCTGAACATTTCAAGGCAAACTCTCCAATTATCTTCAATGCTTGTTACAAAAGGGGTGTTAAGAATTAAGATCAATGTAATTTACTCAAATATTAAAGTAATGTAGTGTTTTCAGTATCTCTTTATGGAGGGATATTGGCCATACAAACCAAAATAAAATTGTTGGGAGAAACATAAAGACGCGTTAAGCAATGTTCATGGATCTTCTAAGAATGGATTTCATAAGATCAATGATAAATCGTCTGTTTGGAGACAGTTGGAAGAGTTGAAGAAGTACTGCATTTGGCATTTCTTCCTAAAGCCATGTTCAGTTGTTCCTATAGTACATTGCTCACGACACAAAGATTTAAATAGGAATGAGTTGAAGAAGTTTCATCATAAACATATGGGGAATAGTTTTTTTTGCTTCTTGTATTCAAAATATATCTTAAATGATTATAGCATTTTACAAGAGAAATGGCATTCTAAAATGTGCCAGTGCTGATTTCAACTAGAAAATGAGTTAGAATGACTCAATTGGAAAGGTTTGTCGTGAAATGCAGAAGCGACAAGTTTGCGCTTGCTGTGCACAAGTGCTATTCAATGCGCTCTGCTTGTAACATTTGGAAAATGTTTCGTTTTACAAAAAAATAACTTTCAAAATCTCTTTACATTTTTTTGAGATACCCCGTATATCAATGTCTCCTAAAATTTAATGTGATAGTGATAAGTTGGAAGAGTATTAAGTAGCCTATAAATGTATAAATAAAATGATTTATAAAGAAAAATATAACTTTACCTTTCCCCTAAAGGAGTTTATTATATACATATTATTTGAAAACAAAGATGTTTCATCCAATTCACTTTAAATAATTCTAAGAATAAAAACGAACTGTTTACATTAAAAAATACTAAGAAGTATATAGATGACACAGCAACAATACTTAATGTATAAACTATAGATAAACGCTATAGAAATCTTATGTATTATTATTATTATTATCATCATGCATATGTAATTTGGGGTTTTGCTTTGTTTTTGTCTTTTGTCTATCTGTCTGTTTGTTAGTTAGTTAATTAGTTAGTTAGTTTTGTGTTTGTTTGTTTGTTGTGTATGAATGAGAGAGAAAAGATCATATTACATGACCTATTTCTAAATTAAATGAAGGAGAATCGGTGCAAGACAAACAGAAAAAATAAGTATTAACAGCAAACATGAACATGGGAAATAGTGATCCAAGAGTATTTCACACGGGGGACGCAAGTATATTTGTATCAAAAATATTTCACAATAAGTAAAGGAGTAATATCAAATTTACAGAGGGAGCAATTTTATTGTGTGTTTCAAACCTATCTGACAGGCTACCAAGAAGAAATGTTTATCACTTTTTAGCAGGGAGGGGTGGAATGAGAGAAAGAGAGAGAGAGAGAGAGAGAGAGAGAGAGAGAGAGAGAGAGAGAGAGAGAGAAACACTAGTAGAAGAAGGGGGACTGGGAAAAGTAAAATGATAAAACTGCTGTGAATCTTTTTCTTCTTTTTTTTTTTGTGTGTTTTATTACACAAAGGAAATGGATGGCACCGCAGTATGTATCAATTTTTTCAAATTACTGAATGGGATTCTATGTTCATTTCGTTTTGAAAGGATAAGTTTAATTAAAGTTGATTTACTATCATTGTCTGTTTTTGTATTTTGAACTCATTTACATTTTCTTGTATGCATTGATATAATATCATTCAGTTGTTCTTAATATTTACCTATGGTAATTGCCTGGCTCATGAATCGATTGAGCTACTTTACAGAAGTTTTGATTTGAAGAGGGGGAGCCCTATCAATATCATATCTAGAAACCCAATAGCATCTCTGCCTCCTCCCTTTTCTTCTTTTTATTTCTCTTTCTAGCCGCCCTGCCCCATCTGTCTGTCTGTCTCTGTCTGTCTCTCTCTCTCTATCTCCCTCTCTCTTCTCATTCTCTCTTTTCCTTCCTGTATCGAAAGCCTAGCCCCCCCCCCCCCCCCCACACACACACAAAGCTACGGACTACGGGTGAAAATAACTGAATTTATTAATTATACGTATGAATGCTATACTCATGATATACTGTTCGGTTTTTGTCATGACTGTGTTACTCTTATTATTGTTGTTGTTGTTCTGATTATTGATGTTATATTCGAACAAAATATTGATGGATATGTCAATGAAGTTCAATGAATAAATACATACATACATGTAAAGTCAGTACTGGGATATCTATTCTTCAGGGAGATAATAATATATCCAGTCAATAAAACTGTTTTAGAGAAGCGATAAGGCTTATAATAATTTATTTTAAGACAAGGAAACAAAATTTTACACTATTTTTCATCCATGCCCCACCAAGGTTCTTGCCCGTTCGTAGCACGTCTCAGTCAAGTGTCAAGGCTTAGACCTGAACGAGACCGTGACCTCCAGATCTCAGTAGGAGCTGTCTTCTCGTCCTATCTTACCCGCTAGCCTGGCTCATCTCCTAATACCGACTACCCTCTGCATTGAACCCTGACGCCATGTGCTATTCAGGCCCGCTATCCGCGGAGAACTTTCTAAACTGGAGGGTTACGACCCTAGCTCCATGCACCAGCTCGACTCGACAACGGGACAAGGCGACAATCAAAAGAGAACACGTCCCGCCTTGTCGTCCGGGAGCGCTTGCTAACTCCCGTCAGGGCCCGGAGAGGAGGCGGGGGCTTCTTGTATTGAACGCTTTTCATCGGGCGATAAGTAGATTCTCGGCCTTCAACCTAGTGAAACCGCTGACAGATACCCCTTCCCAAGTCATCCCAGATGCTGGGCTCAGGGTCGGGGTTAATGATCGCTCGGTCCTTGCCCCCAACGCAACCCTTCCTGGTTTAGGAATACGACCTATTTCTAGACCTCATGTATTATTCATTATTAAGTTTTATTTGAGGTAAGACTGCCATGACCAATGATTTTGAACTACACAATACTCGTAAAACACAGAGGGCGCAATGCATGAAGTGCGTAACTTTGAAGAAAAAAAAAATGCTCTCCCACTAAAGTCTCTCGTGTCCTCAATTTAAAAAAATGACATTCCCTTTGAAGAGGCTATTCCTGCTTTGACTATTAAGAGGAATGACTGCAGCGTCCTTTCAAAATAATCATGTTAATGTATAAAAGTAAATTAAAGGAGTTTGAATATTGAGATGATTGATAAAACAAATTTTATGTAGATCTTGTATCAGAAAAGTTGTAACAAGCATTATCTCAATTCCTGTCATTTTAAGATTATTTCTCGGTTTTACCCAAATCCGGTACAACTGAGTTTTTGCATGTTTTCAAAATGCTGCTGCGCGGTAAGACATGTACGGATGGATGCCATCAAGGTATCATTTTTTTTTTTTTTTTGCTGTTGTTGTTTTTTATTGTTTTTAATTATGTTCTGATGACTCTGTAAACCTATTATATTGATCAATAAAAACTTAATGAAAAAAAATAAATAAATAAAAGCATAATACTTCCAGTTTATGGAAAATAGATAATTATTGTCATAGAGCACATAGCGTGGTCACAATAATCCTTTGTTTTAGGGTTTCGTTTTTATTTTTCTGGGACGCACTGTATATTACCTACATCCTTCTAACAACACTATTGAAAAAAAAAGTGTTACTGCTTCACAGTGATTACCTTCATAGGGGCTGATATGCAATACATCAGCTTTCCGAATATGTATGTACCTGTTGAAAAAAAAATATTACTCAATACTCACTTCAACCCTCCTCCCGAAAAGGAGTTTTCTAAGATCACAACTGTATCTCATCTCTTTATCCACGCCTCATTCTTTTTCTCTCTATCCTTCTCTCTCTCTCTCTCTCTCTTTCTCTCTCTCTCTCTGTCTCTCTGTCTCTCTGTCTTTCTCCCTTCTATCGCTCTCTCTCTCTCTTTCTTATCTTTTATTTTCATGTTTATTCGATGTATATTATATCCTCTCCCTAAATCTTCTGGATATTTGGATTATTTCAAGAAGAAGTTTCTTCATGTTTAGTGTAATCAATATTCTGTTCTTTCATTTTATTTCATTTTCTTTTACTTTACTTGCTCTATTTCAGTTGTTTCTCAATTCAACTCTCCAATTTAAAGAGACATAACAGGCATTTGAAAATACATTAGGGGTTTTATTTTGTATATTACCTACATCCTTCTAACAACACTATTGAAAAAAAAAAGTGTTACTGCTTCACAGTGATTACCTTCATAGGGGCTGATATGCAAAACATCAGCTTTCCGAATATGTATGTACCTGTTGAAAAAAAAATATTACTCAATACTCACTTCAACCCTCCTCCCGAAAAGGAGTTAGTTTTCTAAGATCACAACTGTATCTCATCTCTTTACCCACGCCTCATTCTTTTTCTCTCTATCCTTCTCTCTCTCTCTCTCTCTCTCTCTCTCTCTTTCTTATCTTTTATTTTCATGTTTATTCGATGTATATTATATCCTCTCCCTAAATCTTCTGGATATTTGGATTATTTCAAGAAGAAGTTTCTTCATGTTTAGTGTAATCAATATTCTGTTCTTTCATTTTATTTCATTTTTTTTTTTTTACTTTACTTGCTCTATTTCAGTTGTTTCTCAATTCAACTCTCCAATTTAAAGAGACATAACAGGCATTTGAAAATACATTAGGGGTTTTATTTTGTTTTATTAATCATTCTGTACATTTTCTTGTCCATTGCGCAAGCTATTTCAATCATATAAACATAAGTATTTCAGAACCGTTACATCAAACTCTAAAACGTTAACAGGACGTAGTGCATTGTTTGTATACTGCTTATACCAGGCCTGGGATGGTATTCCGAAAATTGTTGTAACTTTTGTTGTATCTTCCGGAGATAATACAGCTCTAATATTGTTGTAAGTTGGTATTCTGATTTTTTTTTAGCGGGATATTATCTCTCTAAGGATATTGACACGCCCACTTTTTGACACTTTACCAATCAAGATGGATTTGATATAGGTAGGTTAACCAATAGGAGCATCCCTTACGTCAAAACAATGAGGATGCGCTTTGTGGGTATATTAATTTCGGGCGTAGTTATTAAATTACGCATTTTATATACGCCATGCGCTATTGGACTGCAATTAATCAACAAAATTGCTCACCCTCTTCTGCTCGAACCAAGTCACATATTGATGTAAAATCATCGAATCCCACCTGTATTTTTTTCAAAATTGCTCCTCTGTGAGATATCACACACAGTCTCCATCTTGCTATTCCAGCATTTACTGTCTGATTCTGAGCTAGAAAAATTGCCGACATTATGAGATACAACAGCTTAGCTGTTGTAAGTTCTGGGGCCTGTAACATAAAGAGATAATTCAATCTTACGATTGATATCAATCGTAAGTCTATGGCAAACCATGTACTGAAGAGTTACAATTGATCGTAAGATTGATTGTATCTCTTTATGTTACAGGCTCCTGTTGTAATTACCATGGAAGATAAGATACAACAAAAGATACAATAATAAAATTATTTTCAGAATACCAATTATCTCATGATATTATCTTCAGCGCGCATATGTAAATTAGGAGCATGCGCAGAGTAAACAAAGATACAACAAAAGTTATATACAACAAAAGTTATAACAATTTTCAGAATACCAATTTTGTTATAATGATGAAGATACAACAATATTAGAGATAAAACAGTTTTCAGAATACCGCCCCAGGATTCTTAGAACAGTAAATTATAATTGTACGTATCAAATTTACACACATAGGCCAATAGATTTTTTCATAAATAACTTAGAAATTCCCCAATGTGCTTATTCTTCATGTTCTTTGGTAATACTTAATTCGACATGTTTCCATGTAAAAAGGGGTGACTGCTATACATACCAACTGAATTTAGTTTCTGCTATGTCACTGCATGACTGCAGTCAATTGATCTGTGTGCCATAAGAGAAGCTTTCAAGCGAAATGTGTGGCATTTACAGTTCTTGCATAGGTATGATTAGGTTCCACTGTTCTAGTTGGCGTTTCTTCAAAGGAGGGAAAAGTAGCTTAAACGCACTGAAAATAAAGATATATCTCTCTCTATGCAGGATTAAACAACTCTTTTGAGCTTTTATCTAATACAACTTTCCAGTCACAACTATCCATTCCAAAGCATTGACTGATTGATTATGTCTTTAGCAACACTTAACTCTCGAATTGAAAAAAGGCTAAAGATGGGCTTCAGATGGCTTAACCGGTAAGGCTGGGTGTGTGTGCATGGAAGATATTAAAGATAGCAAATAATAGTTGCTCTGGTGGAAATATTTTATCACCATTTTGCTATAATTCTTGAAGGAGGCCAAGCAGCAAAGGTGAATGTGAAATAATGCGCAATACACACATACAAATCATCAACACATAATAATAACATTGCACTTTGTTTGAATCTTAATTTAAACATTTTTATCAATCCCGTAGTTACGCCATCAAGTCTAAATCGATATCAAAACGTAGAAGCTGTGTCTTCCCCTCTCGTAAACGACATCAACAAATACAAAACATTCTTTATATACAATCCTCCGCAATCCTTCATTTCACTAGTTAACATTCTTATTAAGATCGTCTGAACTCTAGAACTCTGGATTTTTTAATGATTTCCAAGTCGTGCATTATTTTCTAGGTGAAAATCTGAACAAATCTACTATCACAAATGACGTCACTACTCTAGCTCAACTCCTGATTATGACGTCACATTTAACAGGGTCTTACCATCACACCCGTAGTGATATTTCCAAAACAGAACAGAACATGATTAATGCTGGCAATTTTTAACTTTTTTTGTTTTATATATAACAGGAATTCGAACATAATAAATGTAAACATAAACTAAACATAAATCACAATTTGACCATTTCTGGAATATTGGAAATCAGAAGGAACACTCGATAGAGGTATGAGATCATGTTTCTCAAATGCCTGGTAAAATATTTTCTGAAGACAGTTCTAGAAAGAAATAAAAAAATAAAATCCCTTTCATGTGTCATGATAACGTGTGGGATTTAAAACAACTAAATAATGCGTTCATGTTGGTCGACATAAGCTCATATCTAAGAGAAGAAAAAAAATCTTTGGTAGGTTCAGTTGAGTTCTCCATGGAGTGCAAATGACGTCATCTGTACGATACTCGACTTGCTCTTTCACTGTCGTCAGCGAAGGGAATTTAATGTCGTTCGCCATTATCATCGATCGGGATATTCATTTGACTTATAACTCATTTTAAACAAGATCACATATCACAAAATACTTTCAAAATGCTTTACCCACACTCTTGCATTAAGTTATGTTGATAAAGTTTGAAGGATACCACTCCTCCGATCGACAATACATAATCGTTGTCGCTTTTTGTATGTACAAAATTAGAAGTTTGATAGAGGTGAATAGTCTGTTCAAAGGTGCCATGCAGTGGACCAGTCTCCTGCAAACAATTTGCAAACATCCAACAGTATTCAGACAGTTATTCTCCAATAATGGTCCTCCATTGCTACTTGTTCACTCTTTCGTTTCCCACCTTATATGATCGTCTATAAAATTTGTTTAAATGTCCAGAAGAGATTACGTCCTCAGTTATTGAGCAATCCGACCATCTCGCGCTTTCACGTCCAAATACAAATTTATAGCTGATGTGCAATCGGTAATGAACCAATCAGAGGACGTTAACCCTATCACGTGATCATCATAGAATGAGGTCATCTTTTCTCATGTCTGTGCGACCCTGAGGAGTTCCATTGCTGAGTTGCATTGTTTGTTCATCTCCGCACCTGTAGGGATCAAAGAAAGAAAATAATCGAACATCAATCTAAGAATGAAATTAAACAGATTTTCCAAAAGGAATACAGAGCATTATTCGAGGGTCACATACGAACCACTAATCTACGATTGCGCCCCTATTCAGTTGCAACATTCAGTAAGTTTCTGAATATTGCTCCACATAAATAATGTTTCATAAATTTCAATTCTATGACAATTGAAATTAAACACACATTTTATGTTGTGAATTTGTTTTCATTATTTTCTATCGCCTGCAAATAAATAGGATATGGTTTAGAAAATGCAGCAACACTGAAAACAATTTTTTTAAAACACACCTCACTATATCTTGTACATCATGTTCCGAGATTAAACTCAATTTCTTTTTTTTACAACAAATTGAATCCAGATCTCCTCACAAATTGCTTATACTTTTGATGAACCGTCTACTACAAATAACTATTTATGGGATTTATCAGTTAGTGTCATATCTTTATACCACGGTTGAACAGACAAAATATTTTGTTTTTATGAATGTTATTCAGTGTGGGCCTAAATGAGTTGGAGAATTTAGCAATACATGGGTAAGTCAGGGGTTGATTATGTATATAGATGAATTGAATTTGAATAACCATCTAAAATCTTCTATATTTTATAATGATATTAAAATAAGTATAAACTACAAGTGTACAAGCGGCAGAGTAAAAATTGAAACCCACTTAACTATGGCGCCGTTACACGACGACCCGGTGGGCATCATGGCGGTCTTGCCGTAGCCGAACGGTGACGGCCGAAGCACGTTAGAGCCATCCAATACACTGACAGCATCTCCACCACAGCTCATGGCGGTGTTGGGTGTGGCGGACCAGAGGTGGTGGTGTGACAGGCCGCTGGGCATGGCGGTGGTGCCGTACGTGGGTACGTAGCCTGGTGTAGGGTGGGCGGGGTAGGCAGTTAATGAGGGCGTGGTCACTACGAAGTTACTCATTGATGCCGTTTGGTCCTGTGTTTGAAGCAAACAAAATGAAATATGAATTTAGTTTAAAGACGAAGAAGTAACAATTATCAGTGTCAACATTAAATGTCTACTTTAGATATAATCTTCTAAACGCCAAGCCTCTTTGTTCATAAAATTATTTATACACAATGTGTGAAAATTATTTGTTATGAATTTGTATCCTTTGAAAATAAATTTTTTGCAAATGTTTGTGATTTCGTAATAACTAAGAATAAACAAATTTTCCTCTATGGCACATTGCTGGTCGTTTTGTGCACCATCCCCATTCCCGAATCGTTGCTGAATACGATGCTTAGTAAAATATACGCAGTAAGATGTATAATCCATACAAATCATAATGACCAAACACTTTGAATTTCAATGTGTTTTATAAGCAACATATAGTTAAACGCAAAAGATAAAGGATTCCATGAAGAATTATAATACATCTTAGTTTGTGTTTTAAATGTGTAAAATTGGAGAAATAAGACTGAAAAGCACAAATACATATCTCAATGGCGCCAAAAAAGGCATTTCAGATTAACATATTGTATACAAGAGACAGAAATATTACGAATCTGATGGCGTAATAAATTGTTACTCAGCCATTCTTCAACCCTGGCTTGTAATATATATAAATTTTTAAAAGCCCTTTTTTACGATTACTGTCAATGAAAGGTTGTTTTTACGAAAGATTTTGATGAATTAACGTTCTTTGTTTAATATTCTTATTCGATTATGTTGATAAAGGAAAGTTTTAAAACCTGTTATCAAAATCCTTTCCTACTTTCAGAACACATTTCCCTTCAATTTCTATACAAAATAATAATTTGTTATGATGTTTGCTACTGCCATTCTAAACAGATGCCGCGAATGGTATCAGTTTCAACGCTTCTAAATGAAAAGCTTTTATCAGAAATACCATTCATGATAAGATATCGAGTTTCTAACTCAGCACGCGGTTATGATTTAGCCGATCAAGGTCAGATACTAATGTGGGATTCTCTGGTAAAACAAAGGATATCTTGATCAATCCGACATGGAATCTTTGCAGGGGTTGCATGGGGGTAGGAGGGTATCTCGCCACCGCCACTCCCGGAGGCCCAACCGGCTCCAGTCCCCGAGAGGAACTCCATGCGGGGCTTTCAAAGACTCCTCTTCAGCCTACGCCTTCACCCCTCCCCAAGTGTTGAAAGTTTGGCCTTTTCACCCCTGTCATCGACTGATTTTCACCTTTTTTATTCTATAGATTAGAATTATGGAAGTGCTCTTGAAACACATTCTCAAATAAAGCCAAGTTTTTGAGATTTAATGCTCGCCTCAAGTAGCAACAGACGATTCTGTTTCCATGATGATACTGCAGACCTATACAGTGTCCTTCCATTTTCCCCCCAGTGCGCCCCAATCTCTCTTTTTGTGACGCCAACAGCGATCGCTTCAAGAGATTCTCCTCCGCACAGGCGACGAGCACTGAAAGGCTCAAAATACCAATATTGACTCTTTCGCTAAAAGGGCGTTGCCCGGGGGCTTAACTCCCCGATCGAGGAGTTTTAAATCCAGCCGATTTTCACCCTTTCTTCGTCCCTAATTCGTATCAAATGGAGATGAGGATTTTATTGGGATGTATAGTTTGCGTTTCATCTCTGCCCTAGCACCCATCTGGATAGCTAAGGGTCTCTCCCCTGAGGCAAACAAGTGAAAAGGCGATGTACATATTGCTGTCGTGCTTGCCTTACCTAATTCTTTTATGTCGTTATCAATAACCTCGTTTTTACCTCGTTTCTACCTCGTTGTTTTCTCTTTTCATTCCGTACTTTCATCGTATTTTCTGCTATGCAGGCATTTTCGGAGAGACTTTTGAAAATGCTGTGCGTATTCATTTTTATCGGACGAGGGTGTCCTGTTCATGCAACTAAAAGGTTGTAGAATATATTATGGGATAAATTGTACTAGGTGCACTTAAACAACAGCTGAGTAGAATTACATTATCTATGTATAGTCCGCATAGCTTCGTCGCACAGTGATCATTACTCCGTTAATTTATTAAGCATTTTAGAGCAGAGAAGTTCAACAAATGTGTTAAATGCGTTCAATATTTCAATAAGATATTTTTTTTTACCATAGCAATGCTATATTTTTATGTGTTATTGCTAATATCAAATTAATTATGAATTACTGATATACAAATTTATCTTTTTTGAGAAAAAAAATGTATTAAACTAATTATAAAATTGAAGATATCTTAAATTCTTTAATAAAATATCCATAAAATATTCATATTCATAGATTGATTTAACAGTGATGTTGCAGCATTTTTCATAAGTTTGAAATGAGGAAATTCTGATCTGAGTCGTGTATTGGTAGGTTTAACTATTAAGTAAATTAAGTTTTATTTTGAACGTACTATTTTATTTTTTCCAATAAAACAAAAGTAAAATTCGTTGGATTATGCAATGCTTGATGTTGCAAATTAGCAAGTTTTAAGCAAAAGGATTGTATCATAGCGTGTAAAGGAGAAATTGACCATTTTTGTATCCTTTGTATTCTAAGTGCATGTGTTTCATACATGCATGCAGCCAGGAGGAAACGGGAAAAAAAACACAAAAAGAATCATTCTAAAAGCAATATATTTAAATATTTTTAACAAGTTATTTTATAATACCCGCAAAATGTAGAGATACATTGTTATAGCCGATAAAAGTAAAGCACTGTCCAAGAGGATATTCTTGTCATATTTCCAGATAATTTCAAATTCTAAAGAAAACTTGTAACATAAAAACTGCAAGGCCTTCTGAAAAGGGGCTTTTTGATTTGGTTATACACATATATTGTCAAGCTTTGGAAATTCTTTTCAAGCGTGCACTGAAATTATCATATCTTGCTTTTATGTCTAGTGAAGAAGTTACGAAGTAGCAAAACGAACAAATCTTTTGGATTTATTTGATCACTTTGAGGCATCAGTAAATGGCCAACATTACTTGTAATTTAAAAGGTGCTATCTAACATTTTTGTCTGCTATAAAGTAAATTGATTCAAAATGTTAAAGACATCACAACCAATAAAAACAAACATCGAATGGAATATTTTGCTTAAAAATATATATTTGCAGATGACTATGGTTATGTTTTTTAAACATACTTTTGCCAGACAAAAGTATGAATAAAAGGAAAACAAAATAACAAATTACTTTTTGAATACTCTATCCGATCATCCTTCATTTTGCGTGTGTGTATGTGTATGTGTATTGAAAGCTTTACCAAAACGTTTTATTGAATTGTTGTTGTTGTTTTTTAAGTGCACTATTCAGCTTTGTATTTCATTTGAAAATGTTAAAACGTTCCTTTAAAGGTTTATGGCTGAAATGACTCCCAAACTCGGCTCAGCTTCTTGATGAGTGAATTGTGACTAGCCGAATGAACTCAATTCAATGCCCCGAGAACGAGAAAAGAAACTACCAAAATAAAGTTGACGATGTAATTATTGTCTGTCTCCGGTACCACTGCCTGTTTATGAAAAGCTGTATTACGTTTTTATACAGTTTATTTTTGAGACTTGTTTTCTGTTTGGTTTAAACACTATCAAATGTAAAAGACATGCTAAATGAAACGAAATAAGGCTGATGACTTCCCTTCATACATGTTCATAAGAATAGGGCGGAGTTTCCACCGAATATTATTTCAGTCATTTGCATGACGTAGTACAATATTTATTTCATGTTTCCCCTTTTTTTTAAAACATTTACACATTCTTCTAATTTTCACTGGTAAATATTGGCATACTAAATTATTTAATCTATATTAATATATAATATAGAATATATATTCGATAGAAAACTAAGTAATACAGCAACATCGTCCCAGTTAATATTTCTTTCAAATCATGTAGGCTACAGGTTTGAGTAATAGGTTTATTTTAATCATAGTTTATATTTCCATATTTGATAATGGTACGCTCACAATCATGATACATACCTTTCCTTCTAGATGAATGTCAGCCGAACTGACGCTACATGTCACGTGATTCTTGATACCATTGGCCTGCCTCCTGTAGTCTGCTAGGGACATTTGATGTGCCGTGTGAGCAAGAGCAGTATTTTCTGCCCCCGTTGTTGTGTACAGGCCCGTCGGGAACGCTAAAGAAAGACAGAGAAGGGGGAGGTGAGAGAGAGCAGGAAAACAGTCATTAGGACAAGCAATTAGCAAGCGGACATTAACAGCTCATTCCAACTTAGATTCCTATGCCTGGGGCTAAGGAACACGTGGATTTAGGTACACACATATATAAACAAGCTGGGTTCAGCAAGCAGCGCTTGCCATACAACTGGCTTCTCGTCTTTTACGCGGGCTTTGAAAAGCAGACGAGATGGAGATCGGTTTTAGTGGTTTGTCACTCATGGGGGAGCGGGAAAGGTGTTATCCTGAACGCGACACACTTCGGGTGTTAGGAAAACAGATAAATAAAAACACTAAGGGATAAGATCTCTGTTGAAATACAACTCAATGTCCTAATGAGACACAGCTTCACTTGATCATAATTTACACAACTAGTTCCATTTTTTTAAATCAACGCTTATCGTTTTATGAAGAAATGTTAGGCTATTTAATGTCGATGGTTTGGGATTGAACCTGTGTGTGGAAATCTCTTTTTATCCGACAACTTTTCTGGTATCTTATTCGTCACTCTTGCTGATTAAAGAATCGGAATGAAGATTGTCAACATCGACTACACGCCCGTTTCCGTCTGATGCGATTGCACCAATATGAGTCAGTGATCTCCGGCATCTAATTTCGGCATTAATGGTGATTGAATTGTGACTTATTTGTCTTCCTCCTTTCTCGCTCCAATACCCTATTGCCCTACAGCTCAAATTGAGCCTATATATCATGGGCATACGATACGCTGAGAAGATAGAATTCCTAAAAAACCAAGTAAAAATGAATTTTGATTGTCATGGTAGCAAGATTATTTTAATATTGTTGTTTAGGAACCAAAACGACCCTACCCCCTGCATGAAAGAGGAATATTCAAAAGGTGCGTTTAATCAAACGCGCTTATTCCTTCCTATATAAGTAATAATCACAATTTCTTGTATCACATTCATCAAACTAAATCCAATGTTAATGTGAAAGAAATCACAGTTTTGCGTAAATAGAAAGGGATTCTTATTTTCGCCATCTCTCAGTAGACTGTTCGACTTCTCGACAGCCCTCCACGTTTTAGTTTAGACAGAGCGAAGAAACAAATTGTCATACACTCGCACAATTCAGGCTCAATTGGCGCAGTTTATTTGTAAATTCTCGTCACCCCTCCCCTGCAAAGTTGTCATCATTGTTCAAAGAAAGATAGGGGGAAAGGAGGAAGGTCTGGAGACACCGACAAAGATGGGTTAATGACAGATCGACAAAGCCCTTGACTGCTCTAAGTTAGATGATTTGCCAAACACGGCCACTAGCTGTGGTGAACCGTGCCACCAACAAGAACTAAAGATGTCGGGGGCCTTCCTATTTCCGTTAGAGAGAGGCGCTTTGAAGACACCACACGGTGCAACACCTGACAGTTAAGGCTGCTACATGCCCTTTCATACGTCTCATTTTATACAATATTTAAAGTATGAAGTGTGAAATTCAAAATGTACTCAATTGCTTCGAATTATTCTCTCCAACAAAAACGTACGTATGGTAGTCTTCATAAAATCAAATCCACTGTTAAACTAAGAAGTCCTGATCCATATAAGGAAGGAATCACAAACATTATGTGGTTTAAGGTTGTCAAATTTTTGTGAGAATATTGTTGTTTATTCCATTGTAAAATCAATAGTAAGAGCTACATTGATTGGCCTACATCTTTCTAAAGCCCAAAGTTCTGAGGTATGGACATAAGTAAACCGACATCCTCTGTTAGAGGCAGAGACAAAACACAATTGTACGAATCTTTGAATGGGCGAAGTTCATGGGATGAAAAGTGGGGTATTGTGTCCTTGTTCTATGGGCGAAGGGGTCATGGAAAGGTATATCCCGTTCCCCTACGACACCAAAGCGTTAATGTTAGTAACTTCCTCTCGCTACACAGGTCTGTCATGGTCCCCTTTGTCATTCATGCTTCACTCTCGCTCCGTCACCACTCCACATTTCTGGTTCCGCAAGCTGAACAGTTCCCCTTACCCGAGAAGGATGTGTCGTTAGTCATGATATCCCCTTCCCCCGTCCCATCAAGGTTATACATTTGCCTCCGATGTGCATGGCTTGATCAGGGTGCGTTCATGAATGAAAGGCAGTCAATGAAAAAGAAGCTACAACTCGACTTCTTGACAGGAGTAGCAAGAGAAAACCCCTTCGATTAGGTTTTGATATTGTTTAAATATTGCGCACATGTATTATGCACAACTATTTCCCCGTTTCTGTATCTCCCCTATATACCCCTTTACAACCTTATACCCGATTATTGAAACATAGTTTCCATCTATTTCTCACTGTCGAAATATAATGAAATGTTTGAGAGATTCTGAAGAATGAACATGTCTGATGAATTCAAAAATATAATTTTTACGGCCCCTTATTTGATTAGACCCTTACCAGACACAGGCCTTATACCACCTACCATTATGCATTTTTACAAAAATTCATAAAGTTTATTTCTCCAGTTACCATTTAGCAATTTATTCGTCTTGACGGTTTCACAAACCAACTGCCCCAAACGTAATATATCAATGCGATAAATAATTAGATGAACCTTTTCCCCTTTAATGGTAATAAATTTGGATAGCAATCTTACAAGACCCCCCCCCCCCCTTCCTCTTTGAGGAAATGTTAGCAAACGGTTGACATGCTAATGAAAGTACCTTAATCACCCCATTTACCTATTCCTCCTGGCGTTGTAAACAAAACGATACAACTTGGTCATGACTGTGTCAGTCTTGGGACGGTTGATTAGAATCTCAACAGCTAATGAATAACATTCCCTCTCGTCGTAGAGAGAATTAAGTCATATCAAAAGTACAGTGAACACAAGAAAGACGCAGATTCATCTCGATACCTGTGACGCGAGCAAACGCAAGCCCCAGAAGTACAGGTGTCTAGATTGGGCGCAACGAAAGTGATGATCATGTCCGAGTTTAAAGATGGCTAGACAACTTAGAAAAAAAGATGTTAGGGTAATTTATTTCATTTGAATAGTTATTTTGGCGAAAGAAATTATCATGCAATCACAATTAATACTGAATATTCAGAATCACTTCGGTGTTTATTTTGAATTATGTATTTTGTTGAAGTTGTATGCTCTACATGTACAGGGATAAATTTAGAGAATAAAATAAATTTTTAAGGACTGTTTTGATTCGTAAAATGTGAATATGAAATGTTTTACCATTAAATGGTACGAGATAAAAAATCGGAAAGATATCTGTTTCTGCAAAAATCATGCTTAATATCCTTTTACGGTAAATTCAACATACTTATTAAGTCGTCATAAAGGTTTTTAAGGTATGGCTATTCCCTTTAACATGAACATAAAGTTGCAGACCCTACGATTTGGCGTCAATCATGGTCATTGTCCGTGAATACGTGTTTTCAATCCTCACCATCACCTTCCATTGTTGTCAAACAGACGAACGTCATAACTGCAGTCATGCGCATTAGGATTTGTATCGAAACAAAGTTACATGTAGACTAGTCACTTATTTTGTCGAAGTAATGTTTCCTTTTGTAATGTTGGGGGAAAGATGATAGGCCTCGCAAATGCTTTACATGGGACATTTGGGTAGTCGAGTATAATCTGCAAATTCACCGTGTAGAATGGTATACTTTTTTCATTAAAACATAGAAAATTTTATGTTATTTTTTTCTCAAATCTATCTTCCTGTTAGATAAAAGTCATGACTTTCTCTCCACTCTTGTATAAGTAATTTTGTATGCACTATGACACTATTATATATTAATGCATTACTAGAATTATTATGACAACTTTTGACGAAACAGAAACGAACTCATTAATCAGAAAAAAGGAGTAATTACCAGATGCCTGTGAAATTCTAAATAAATCTAAATAAGGTTACATTATAATGCATTAAAATTAAATGAGTTTCAAAAGGTTTTTTAACGGACAGAAGGAAAATTAACTGATGTGTTAACACAAACCGTTTAATTATTCTGATATTCGTTGTTGATATTCAAAAGTATGGTGCCTGAAGGAAAGTGTGTTTCTAAAAACAAATCTCGACGTGAAATGTAAGAATCGCTTTTAGATGACGTCCTTGCATTGATAACGAGTTTCTTTTCTTTCTTTCTTTTTTTTTTTCTTCTTTCCCTCTGCCCTCTTTTATTCTTTCTTCCCATCAATTGATATAGTGTGACTGTTGTTTTTCCTGATATTGATTTTGGATCTTGTGACGGTTCATGGTATTCATGGGGTCTAACTCCCACCATATGGAGTGCTTGACTTGCTTGGTTTTGATAAATCGGTCAGCAATATGTTACATCTCCCTCCGGGTGAGTTGAGGTATCCAACAAACCACGAATCGCTCGTCCGTCCGTGACCGTCCATACAATCCTCGCACGCTCTCACACCAACTCTAAAGCCCAATCCTTTAAATTTATTACACCTAATTATCAAAACGTCGGTAAATATTGATCCATTATTAAAGACCAATTTGTGGCTTTTTGTGTAAGTTTTGACTTATTAGAGACCGGTAATTATACTTGCATTAGGCCACGTGTGTGCGCGCGCGCTCCGCTATGCGCTCTAAGCGGAGAAACCCGATCGCCAGGACAGGAAGCACATCTCATGCTGTTTACTCTCAGTCATCTTTCGCACATAGCCGACGTCATCTTCATGAAGAGAAATAACATTTAGAAACACAATCGAGCAGGGAGAGAGACGAATGGAACTCTAGCACCCTCCAATAGGAAGAAAAGGGCGCGATATTGATAAGAAACCGTACAGTGGAGACAAGGGACCCCTCTCTTAACCCTCTCCACGGAGACTGAGACCGCCAGCGGGACGGCGGGAAATGGAACAGCAAAACCCAAAAGTCCTCGGGCCTGCATCCATTGTTACAATACATGCAAATCATAGAACCCATGTCCCTAGGGTAATTGCTATACAGCATATTGTATCGAGTAAACAGGGGGTCTTTGGTTGCCTGTTTCCAAGCACAGAGCGACACACTGGCTTGTTCCTGTCCCATTAGTCCACTCTGGCTACCCTCTCCTCTCACCCACTCATATGACCAACCAACCGAACCTGCTTCTCTCGCTCGATGCCTGCTAATAGCAAATCTTACATTTTCTTCAGCCCTCCTTTCAAATCTAATGAATATTTGATTGGATATTTTGGCGTATCGTTGGTAAAAGAGACCCTCTTTTTGATTCTGAATGCCTCGTCAGAATCCGACTGTCCCTTTCAACAACTCTTCAAAGGCCTAATGACAATCCAATTGCCGTCTCGCTAATGTTCCACGGACTATATTAACCCCCCCCCCCCCCATCTTCCTACGCTACAATCTTGGAGTTGTTTTTCATCTCTGCCATATCTAAGAGAGTTACTGTAAAGTATATTTCTCTTTTTAAAAACATCCTTGCCTTAATGTGTAATTCTCTTTTGACTACTTGCACCAGATTCGCAGTGCCTTCGAGTGCAAATAAAACTGTAACGACTCCGCCGAAGTTCACTTGGAAAGTGGCAAGTTTCTGCCAAGCATAACATTTAAAGAGTTTGTTTCTACGCCCAGTAAGGTTTGGATCCCATGGGATCAAATAAGGGGGGTCCAAATTCAGAAGAAAAAAATGTACAAGTAGACGAGAAGAGAGGAAAGGGAACTTGGTAGTGAGTTGCATCATGGGACTCAGTGGAGTATAGAGCGTCACAAACACTGATGTTTGTAGTGAGCAGCTAACGTTTCCAGCTCATCTGAAACCACATCGATTAGCCAAAGTGTGAACGTCATTGAATCGGCCTCGCTGGGCTTCAAATCGATGAGTTTTATTGCCGCTAATGTGTAATCACATTCCCATCTAAATTCCACTTTTCGAAACAAGAAAAAAAAAGTGTTGGATGAGGGAGAGAGTGTATGCGAAGAGGTTCGCCCTCTCTTCGCCAAAAGGAATCTAATTCATGGGCGAAGTAAAGAGTGCGTGCGTACAAGCAATGGATACGCACGCGTCGTCAGTCTAGCGTAGCGGAACCGTCCCCTGCCATCCATCCATCAAGCCCACCCCGCCACTCAGCCGTAACATGCATCCTCCGATCTCGTTCAACTTTCGCTATAGCTCCAGCGAGCATCGGCGGCGGAACAAGCCAGGCTCTCAATCCAACACTATCGTGTATCAATTCATGTCGCGACCAGGACGTGATGTTCGCCTGGTCTGCCATTTTCTCTGATTTATGATCGCAAATAACCATTGGCATCGCTTCGACTCAATTATTGATTTTACGCGCATTCAACGGGTGTAGAGTGACGCCCCAAGATCCCATTAACTCACGTCTCTTCCTTTTGAATCTTCTTTCCTCGACCCTGATAAGAAACTACTTCACTTTCTGCAGCTAGGGACACCGAAAAAGTCTCGACCAAGCAGTCAATTGTAACGATTTACCGCGGACCGGTGCCGCAATGCATCCAACTGCACTTTTCTGAAACTTCTTTCTTATTATTATGTCCCTCCCAAATTCCAAACATCTCTCTCTCTCTCTCTCTCTCTCTCTCTCTCTCTCTCCCCCCTCTCTCTTTCATTTCACTTTCTTATTCCCTTCCACCCCGTAGGTGTGATTTAATACATTCCTCCATTTACCGCTCCACAAAATATCATCCTAACGCGCACACACACTCACACACCCCTATTTTGATTTGTAGCATAGTTTTCTTCATTTTTGACAAAAATGTAGTTTTTTATAAGCTTTATTTCATAAGGGTTTACAAACTATTGGGAAGAAATTCCTATTGTGCCAAGTTAAAATAATCTCATGTGTCATATATAAAATATTCGACATGCTTGTAGAATGTTCAGTAATTCGTGCTATCTTCTCCACATTATTTACATCCAAAATATTCAAGTTAGGATTACTGAAGAAAAAAAATGAAGAGGCGAGGAAGATATTTAATTTATTGCCAAATAATTCTATTTTTAAAAATAGACTGAAGCAAATTCGTATACCGTTTGTTATAAAATAAAGATTTTTACGATATTTTTTTTCAAGACCTTAAATTAATTTTGTTAGATTTCCTCTATCTAGTTGGTAAGTAATTACTTGCTGTGAATTGTTTTTTTTTTATTTTTATAATTATGATAACTGGCAGCCACACAAAAGAAACATTTTCTCCTTTATTTTGCACAATTGTTATATCATAACGCGGTTTTATATGAAATATTCATTTTTTGGAAGAAATTATCTCTTTCCAAACACTAAACAAAACAATTTTTTTTGAAATTATTGAACCGATTTCATTTTTTGAGTTGACTTTGTTTGAATTATCCTTTTGATTTTCAATGAGCAGAGAGCAACATTTCAACACTTTCATAATCGCACAGTTCACCAGATAAAAAATAATACTTCTGAGTGACTTCAATTGATGAAAGAAAAAAAAAAGATAAAAGATGATGCGAAGCGTGAGGAACGGTCACCCCACTTGATTTATTTCAAATGAAGCCTGTGTTTCAAGGCATCCTTCATCAAAATTAATTTCGTGTCCTCATATCATCACAAATCAATAGGTCCAAATATCCACTATGACGGATTGTAATAATCCCAGAGTGGCTCCGTTTTGATTACAAGACATTAACTCGCAGCTTCTTGTCTTGTCTTCGGAGAAGATTCATTTCAGGCCTCGCTGCGTATCTGTCCATCGTGATTTCAGTCGGAATGTTTCATCGAAAATACCGTGCTTTCTTTACGACATGATTGTCTGAAGTAAGCAACCCACACCGAAACCTCACCAAAATCACGTGTCGATAACTCGATCCTAGCCGTTAATTTCAGTCTCGGGGATAAAGCAGATAGAAAATGATACGCGTTCGCTCGTGGGCTCATAATTCAAACTACGGGACGATCTATCGGCATCGCTTGTCTCATATAGAAGACAAGCTCTGATGTCACTTTTTTTTTCCTTTGTGGGAAATTTATTGGCGGGAATTGCAATCATGCGGCTAGTGGTGGAGGATGAGCAGACGGTAAGAAGCAAACGAAGGAAGACTGTGTTTTTCAAACATTAGCATTCACCGTCAAGAAAAAAAAAAGCAATAGGCTATAAGGAAAAAAAAACAGGCGGCACCATATTCACCTTATACACTGCGTGCATTCTCCTTCTTTGAACAGATTTATGGATAATTAGAATTCATTTACGAGAAAATATTCTAAGATTTTAAGGACTTGCCGTAGAGCTCTTTTCGGTGCCCTAAGCCCTATATATAATTCAAAACTTCATGTAATACCTAATGTGTAATCAACTCAAAGTATTCAGCACTACACCTTCATGAGCAAGCAGAGGAAAGCTTATGAGCTCCATAGGAGACGAAGGGTTCGAATAATTGAAATAGACCTTATTATAATTTCCTTTGATATCATTTCAACGATATAGAAGTAACGGTACATATAGTTTGTTTGTTTGTTGTTGTTTTTTTCCAACGGGCCGTCGAAGCAAAATCGCACACTGCAAGGTGTGGGTGCGTGTTCTTGGAAAGCTATTATGATAGTCAGGCAGTCTGCACTCAACTAAGGGGTAAAGAAAGTTGAGCTTACCTTGGGTTTGCTTTCAGACGAAAATTTAAAATTAGATTTATCAAATATCTTGGACGGAATGTAAAAAAATATCAAGGGCATTCATTGTGTTATATACACAATTTGATATGAGACCATAGTCAATAAGCTTTGATTACATTAACACTTGCATAAAACTTATTAATCATTTCTAATATTATTCCGTGTAATGCTTAGCCAAAAGTAATATTTAAAAATCAACAGTTATTATTTTGATGGTTTAAATCCTGCAATGAAAATTAAATCGTGTAAGAAGTGTTAATCTATCTTAAAACACTTTTATCTACCCTTTGTTAAAGGGGAGAGAGAGAAGAATAAAAGAAGAAGAAGGTTTCAGAGAGACATCAGATTTTTTTATTTAAGGTCAGATGAGATGACCCGGTGCAGTTCGCAGGCGATCTGAGCTCCAAGTAAGCAGATGATTATCAAAAGCCCAGCATCAGTAAGAGGTCGCCATAGTGATCTCTCTTCTCCCATTCATCTTATTCACGTTCGAGAGGAAGAACTTCTCATTACGAGTCACGAGAAAGCGAAGAAATCATTCTTTGGAGCAAGGCCTTGTAGGGGTGTCAGGCATAAGGATTTTCAAAGGGGTGAGGATATACGGTACACTTTCTCTCTGTGATATGTTTAACTATATAGTCTAAATCATAGAAGTCTAAATCAGACAAATAAACCATTATTCCATTAAACCTAGTTGTGATTTTCAGAGAAATGTATTTATAAAGTGCTTAATAAATACGTTTTCCATTGACACGATCATTGCATGCAAATACTAATTCGGCAGAACACGCCATTTGATTCAGAAAATTTATTCTCCAGTTTCAGTATGAGTTTTGGAGTACTTTAATTGAATTTTTAATTTTGATAACGATAATAACGAGTCGCATGTCCAAATTGCTCACCACCCCTCACAATCCCGTGAAATGCGGGCACCCTTCTCTCTCACGCCCTCCCACGCCCCGTTTCCCTCGCCTGGTGACGGATAAATGGGCTGATGTCTTTCCCGCCTTCTTGTTTGGAGAATCCATCCGGTCGTCTGCTCGAGTCCTCTCTCCGCTCTGACAATCACTCGCTGGGTGAATCGACGGGAATCGAGAGCAATGAATTCCTGAGAATGCAACCTGGCTAAAGAAACCTCATCGTCGATGCAGGAATCAAGAAAAGAAAACAGGGCCAGCACAAACCTTGGATTACTCAGAAGCGCAGACACTGTTCTGGAGAGAACTAACAACAAGCTATGTAAACTTCATGTTGTGTTTGATGTACACCACTTAACTATTCAACTCAGTATAAGGTTCAACTGAAGAGTAGTCTTGAATACTTCATCGCGTCTTTTCATCGTGGGTCACAGAATTTTTTACCTTAAGGCCAATTAACAGTTTTGTTGACCCAAAATTATAAATATTACAGTAAATTGCATTTGATTTTAGTTGACGTATATAGCAAATTACTATATTTCAAAGCTGCAGGATTGTTGATTTTTTTGTTGTTGTTCAAGTCAAGTAAGAAATCATAAAGAAAAACCAAAGAGATAAACAACATTGATTTCTGAAGAAAACATTAAAGAAATTATTAACAAAATTTATTTATATGACATCCATACCACTATCAGTATCATTCATTTTCCAATAAAAATCTTAAGCATGTTTTTCTTCTTTTACTTGGGCTACTCCAATCATATCTTTTCACAATTATTGAGGAATTTTGTTGACTATATCCAAAAATCAATAACCGAATCAAATTGTATTTCTTTGCTATTATTACGTTATAGATTACTGCTACAGGCTCGCATTGCCTTGAATGTTAAGACATATGTAGAGCCGTATTATTTAAGAAAATTAAATACTGTGTGTACTAAGTTTGTTGAAAAAATACAAACTCCGATTGTCGCAGCTTTTTATCTTGTAATCTAAATGCAATATACTAGTAATTATTTTTATTAGTATGGTATGTCTTTAATAACTACTTAAGGATAGATTTATGCATAATTCAAACAATGCGCCGTTACGTTGTAGACATGTTCGAAAACTTCGGACTTGCAATATATCATCATAATCTGTCTGACTGACCACACGCCTATTACATTATAATCACGGATGTGTTCCGGGTAGCCTTTGGGACGTGTTAGCGTCGAGCAGCGGTCACTAATGACCGGTCATTCATGGTCAAGTCTGTAATGGTCGAGAATGTCATCAAACCGTCCAGAACAGAGAAACACCTTATAAATCCTTGAGGAATTTCAAGCAAATTATGATCCTAATTGACCGAGGAGAGATGTTTTCTCAATATAGCTCAGTCTAGCCATGTAATAGCGTATCGTCGCGACCGTGCCATCGTCTCGATACAATTAGTAGTCTTTAAAGGTATTGCTTTGAAAGAAATTGGATAGATAGAGGGTAATTGAAAATTATTGTTTTTAAGATATTTTTCATAAGCTTAAAGAAAAACTTTCTATCTAATAAAATGAGGACATCAGCGGTTCGCATTTGGGTTCTGCATACTTTGTGACTATTGACGTTATATTTCCCATGTTTATCTAATGAGGCAATCAGTACATGGTCCTTAGTGGGGGGGGGGGGGGTGTCACACACACACACTCACACACACACACACACACACACAATGGGGGTTTTGCGCGGGCAATTAAGATGCTCTAGGCAGTCGAGTTTTGATCTTGAATGAAAATGTCGAACTGCGTGTAATTAAATAAATAAATATGGATCCTTTAATTTACAAGCAACCATTTTCAGCTCTAATCCAAACATTTCCAGTATTCCCGACTGAAGTTAGCTGTAGCAGACGCCATCGGCGTGAGATCACTTCCGCTGTGCATTATGGGAGGGAAAGAAACCACGTGAGGAGGCCAGTCCACCACTGTAATGTCACGGCTAACTAATGCCATCGACCACCTATAGCCGCAGGCACTGTTGCCCGAAACCAGTCGCTCTAAACGACCCTTGAAATTAAACTTGACAGTTGGGCTAAGTTGCCTATTGAGATTACGGCATCAAAAAGAAGTGAGAGAACATAAATCAGCAATACTGATGTCATGACCTCTACACAAAAGTTTCTTTGGATAGTCTTTGCTTACAGTTTCAAATGCAGAAGAAGCGTATCAAAAGAAATTTCAGTTTCACTTTTGCATATTCAGATTTAAATCGATCATTAAAATATTTCTATAAATTACATATTGCCCAAGAAATGTTGTAAATATAGGCCATGACTCATCTAGGAGTAAAAGAAGCAAAGGAGTTGACACAATTTCTAAGAGTTCGAGAGTAAGCACATACGTGCAGGTATTTTTTTAAATCTTCAAACTCGAAATTAAATGCGTAATATCATTTTCAAATATCATTATGTCTAATCGCTAATCGGATTTCATTACACCTTCCAAAATGAAATTAATAAAATCATTGAGAAATATGTTTAATTTTGGTTCAAGGAATGTTATGATTATATTACATCTTAACATACACGTTCCTACTGTATGGATATTTTGCTTTCCTATGAAGGGTCAAATATCTACAAGAAGTTTGAATACAATTGAAATATTTTTTAATGAGGCACTAATGATTTTTTTAAATGCACGTGTTTATCTGTACATTCTTAATACCTTCCGATAACGTAATACATGTAACACAGAGCCCTGAACGGAGTTCTACCTAATGAACAGTTGTCTCAAAGAAAGTCTGAAGAAGCAAAAAAAAAAGGTGCCTGAAACTGAACATCTTGGTTAGATGTCATCCCTGTTACAGCTAGCCGTGACTTAAGTCAACAGTCGAGTGGATTACTGGCATAACCGAGATGTTTACACTTGTTTTCTTGTTACTTGCTCTGGGAGGTAGCTTGGGTTAGAGGCGACATCGTGTCAATAACCCGAAGACCCGAATATTTCCCGAGGGAGCCCGAACTTCTATTTTCCACTCTACGAAATAGCTCCGCCTCGTAAATATAGGAATGTATGTCACAAAGTGATATTCTAATCATTTTAACGATTTAAGAAAGCATTGAGGTCAATGATTCACATAAACGTGATAGCCATAACTGTTGCTAAAACGTGCGACTTAAAGTTAGTTAATAAACACCGTGTTCTAGTTCTGTCGAATGTTAACCTAAACGACCTTTAAAAGAGGTAGAACAATCGATGAAAAAAATTAGTAGAATCTCAAAAGAATAAGTTATATCCGAGTTTTGCTGCCGTTGGTCAGGGGAGGGGATGCCACAAGCCGTCAGGAGCCAACCACCGGTAACTGGAAGATTAACTACCGGGGTAGTCAGCCTGGGGTGAACAACCGAGCCACCGATTGGGAGTCGCCACTTAAGGGGTAGTCAGCATAGACATTGCTCTTGTTATTCTTACATCGTAGCAGTAATTCATCGCAGAAGACCGAGCTACTTTGACTGAGAGAAGAGAAAAAGACAGACATATTTTTTTCTCTACTTGAATGGCTCTTTAGGGTATTGCCACTGAGTTGTTACACTATAGGTCGTTTCCCCTACTACCTCCACGGACATTTGATACTCACATAAAACATGTAATAAAAAGTGGATATAAAAGAGGAAAATATACCAATAGCTGACAACTATAAAACCAACTAAAATTTCCTGCTGCCCTTTTTAATTGAAATTTTTTTTAAAGAGGTAGAATTATTACTCTTTTTATATCAAGTTCTGACTCTTTGTGGCTGAGGAAAAAAAAATGAACGAAAACTAAAACATAATTTTGATTGAGACTGCTCTTAACCTAATTAATGATATATCTTAATCACGGTTGAAACTGACTCAACAGCGTCGATGAAAAATAAAAGAAATTGATATTTCTGAAATTTTCTATAAAATATTTTAACCAAAATCACATCGCATAAAACATTCTAACAGATTAACAACAAAATTGTTCAGCAACTCTAGCTATTATGAGGGATTCCCCCCCCCCGTATTTCAATAGAAATGTATGAATTGAGAAAAATTTTAGACAAAAATAACCCCTCATCCAAGAAAAAAAACTCTTCATCCAAGATTTTCGTTTTTCAGTAATTTAATCTCAGTATGTCAGTTAGGAATATTCGTATATCTTAAGGATCTTGAAATAATGGAGTTAAAAGAAAGAAAAAAATACAGGTTGTTGATTACAAACGACATCTCTTCGCTGGAAGGATAACGATGCACTTCAAATTATTCTAGGGTTGAAAAATCTTTTCAATTACTGTTGGATGTAAATTAGCAAAAGAGCAAACGTTGGTCATTTTCGTTTGATTTGTAATTCTTCTGTTGTTCAAAGAAATAGAGAAAGACACTAGTATTTAGGAACTGTATAAATATTATTTAATAAATTGAATATGTTACTTTCGTTGAAATAAAGGCCTAATAGGCACTCTGGTAAAAAGTTTGAGAAAAACACATCTCAAAATACCTCGCAGACAGTAAAGTACAATTTTGTTATAGAGTCATCTAAAAAAAAATGGCTGAATCCGTCATACAATGCCTAGGAAACATTGCGACTCAGTCGACAAAGTATTCTAATGTTTCACGGGATCAGGTGAATCGTACCCACTCGACTAGAGTGTCTGAAACATGCCAAGAAATCTATCCTCATGCCTAATGGTGAACCATGTATCATGAATACCGATGCATGTTTCTCCCATGTAAGGTGTTTTCAACCATAGGACCATGTCGGCTTCCGTGAGTGTGTGCGCGTATTATGTGTGTGAGTGTGCGAGTGTGCGCGTTTTGTATGGGCGCGATGAGGACTTGCAAGCGAGAGGTGGTGATCTGGCAAGGCGCGGGCTGTCGGTGCCGGGTAATGACATTGTCACGGATCGCCCAGGTGCAACCAAGCAGCTGCTACTGTTTACAGACAAAGCAACATCCGTAATAATGACCGATGAAGACAGACACGCCAGCTCGATTTCTTTCTTTCGTTCTTACTACGAAGGCATTAAGTGTGCAAACAATCGGAACATAGCTGACTTGTAAGATAGACGGACCAACCCCCAGACCAGGTACAGTTATGGCATCCATCCCAGCGGTCAAAAACCTCTTGGTTATTGCCCGGTCATTTACTGACTTTGACCCCAGAGCAAACCGTCTGTCACTTCAACAAGAGAAAGCGGGTCAAAGGCATACCCACCCTCACAGAATTCACTCTACCTCTGCTCGTCTCTCATCGACTGGGAAGGCCTGAGCTTTCGCGAGAATATAAAACTCTATTATAGAATATCCTAACCCCGCTCGTCTTAAAAAGCCGATCACTAACTAAAAGCAGAACGACTAAAGATTCGCACCTCGCCGCTGGCAATGTAGAATTCCTCCAGTTCTACTTTTACTTTCGCCTCTCTATAACTTGGGGATTAACATTTTGTGAAGGAGGTGCGAGATGGGGAATGTTAGGTGACTGGCAAAATCAGTTGAGTCATGTTAGAAGTCTTAGTGTGATCTGGAGTAACCCTTAGCCAGTCCAACTTGAAATGATGTCAACTCTTATTTGAAACTTTAGTTTACATCTAGATCCACTTTCAAGGCGTTACCCATCGCAAAATCAATGTTTTCTCTCCTCATGAACCTTGCTGTCATCAAAATAGTTAGGCAAAGCTATCAAAAGGATCAGAAGTTAAGGTCCAGCCGACTAGAAACATCTCGCATTTAGATTGGGTTTCAAACGATAGAAAAAGTATTGATTAAAATCTGTCATGGTGATTATCTGTACAATTTCCCATTCGATCAACCTCTATAAGTATGTCCACGTCTACCGAAGATCTCAGTGAATTGCTCCAACATTATTAGCGCACTTGCTTTATCCACAGTAGTGCCATTCATAAATGTAAAATACGAATTATTGACGTAGAGTACTCGCTTGGAAATTTCAAATTTGCAATTATTTCTGTAAATAAAATGATTAAAAGATAAATAATTCGGTATTGTTGCGAACTATTCCCCTTTACATGCCTTCAAACAATTCTATGAACTGAATGGAAACTGAGAAATTGGGACTGCTACTTGGTTTTCAAATTCTTTTGTGATCTATATTCTAAATTCTAAAATAGCTTTTAAGGTTTTCATCATTGAGAGAAAGATCATTAAGCAAAACCGTGAGTCTGATTCTACATCATGCGCTGGGCGCACACGAGTATACATATTCAGTAAAAGCGTCCCCCCCCCCCCCCTTCACTTAACTACATTCGTCACCAATATACGTCGCCCATACATTTTAATATCCTCTTATATTTTATTCGATATTCCCCCATCAGATTCATATTCAGGAAAGAGATTGACTAATTGGCTTTGATTTATAGGCTCTGGGTCATCGACTGAATGACTAAATTCATATCTTTACTAGCCCTCCCAAGCTCGAAGGCCTAGCAACAATGAATGTTCAGTGTCAGCGAATCAGAACATCAGAGATAAATCATGGGAACCATTCATTATTAGCTTCATTTACTGCACGAATAATGTCCAAAAGCGAATGCGGTTAATTGTGTTATTGTAGAAGATATTCAATGGGACCAGGGTATATAACACGGGGTACTAATTTTAATTTGACAAATGAGCAATTTTGAGCCTACTAAGCAAAATATTTTTAATATATCGAACGGTTCTAAGAGAAATTTCCTATTCCCCCGTCTCACCTTGCACGCCTTGTCAAAATTAATGTCCACTTTGCAGGAAAATCATTACATGAAAGGAAACTTTAAATAATGGTTTTCCTATGGATTATCTCCATGATCTCGGGTTCGTGTCGGTAATTCTCTTAAATTTTAAATTTTTTACATATTCATTTTCGTTGCAGATTTCATTTCTCATTTCATAATGCTATCCTTTTTCTTTCTTTTTTTCTTTTGTTGTTGTTGTTGTTGTCATTAACCAACTCAGTTTAGTACCGGTTGATGGAGTCTTGCAAAGGATGGACGAATGACCATGACACCTGAAAGAACATTGTAACTTTCCATGTATTACATTACCATGGTTGCTTCACATGTGTCTCTTTAAAAAATTTTATTCCGTTCGGAAAAGGCAATAGTCTACTCTTTATATTTTTTTCTTTTTCTTGTACCACTTCATCTGATTGAAAAAAAACCCTGCATCTTTCTCTTTAGTTGGCATGGTGACCAAGGTTGAGTGACCGCGCTCCACGTGATGCAGTGCTCCAAGTTCATGGCAATACATAAGACTCCATCATTAGTTTAATAGAGCAAGTCGTGGGTTGAGATTTATGGGCCATCCCATCCCGATTGGTTTATGGTCGAACACAGGATTCCCGGTGACTTGATAGGGGCATGGAAATCCTAGAATAATTAGGATATGGAATGTAATAATGTCACATCAGGAGCAAGCTGCTTGAGCAGGCTTTAAATCAAAGTCTGGCGAGACCGATCAGTGGTATCAGGTAAGCGACCCACTTTTCCCTACCTTAAACTTAAAGTCAAAATCTTTTATTTTCATTAAACAAGCCTTGCCAGGGAAGACAACATTTTAAATGCTAGGCGATATCATGAAATTCATATCATATCATCTGATCATGTAGGCAAAAATCATCCAATCACCGATAGAAAATTGCCATTAAATCAACAACAACATTGAATGATTATGAGTGTTCGATCGGTTCTTTCCACAGAAAGTAGTATTTGATATTTGAAAATGCTAAATACAAAAATTTGATTGAATGATACTAAATAATATGACCTACAAACATGTTACATTTTTGCAGTACCATACAATTTTTTTTTTACGTTTCGGAATTTATGATTGTTACGTCAATAATTGCTTACGTGATCTTTAGGTCACAATTGAAATTGAACAACTTCATCATTTTTGTTTAAAAGAACGGATAAATACTTTTTCTTCTACTGTAGAAGGCAGAAGATTAAAGCCACAATGTTAGATTTACTCAACTCTCGCTCTCTCTCTCTCTCACTGTCTCTCTGTCTCTGTCTCTGTCTCTCTCTGTCTCTGTCTCTTGTTTTAAGAGTGCATCTAAGAAGGTGAGGTCTAATGGCCGGTCCAGCCTGCTAATTTTAGATGGGACTGAATTTAGTTGTTTTCCGCACCCAATCCCCCGATATAATCCCCGGATCTATCCTTGAGTACGACCTCGCACCAACTAGGGATGACATCATCAAAGGGGGAGTGGGTGAGGGGGGATTTCAAGTCACTGGGGCGCCGATTCCTCTAACTCTTTCTCCGTTGTCTCTCCTGCACTGACTACTAGGATGCCTCGTTGAAACTAGTCATGCTTGATGTTATAATGTATTTTGACACCTTTTTTTCCCACTCTCTCATTCCAATTCCCCAAATAATGTTGCTCATGACGAAGTTTTAATGTAAGACAGGCATGTGGAAAGTAGCGCTGCCACGTTCCCATGTCATTGTTACTTAGATTTACTTGAACAAAATCGTAAGAACCGACGGAAATCTCCCACACGCGACTTCATGATGATAAAAAGTGTTAAAGGTGATGTTGCATTTTAAGACAAATTGTCTAGAAAATATTTAAAGGTTGTTTTTTTTTTATGTAGAAAACAATAATAATTGTGCATTCGAGGATTTTCGACCTCCATCACGATCGTAAAATAAAATGAAATATATATTTGCACAATATAAAGAATGAAATTCACTCCAAACCGTAATGAGAATATAGAACAATCCAGATATATATGGCTAAAGAGGCTAGGTCCAAATTCCCCAAAGGATAATCTATCGTTAGTTATAGCATTTGAAGATATGTTCTTTTTCAACTAAAATGATTTTCGACCTCCATCACAATCGTAAAATAAAATGAAATATATATTTGCTGAATATAAAGAATGAAATTCACTCCAAACCGTAATGAGCCTAGAACAATCCAGATATATAGCTAAAGAGGCTAGGTCTAAAATTCCCCAAAAGGATAATCTATCGTTAGTTATAGCATTTAAAGATATGTTCTTCTTCAACTAAAATTTTCTTCGAATGATAATAGAAGTAATAAGAGAATTAAAAGTTTATACAATGCTTCCTTTAACATGTTTAACAGGCATGACATTTTGTGTTCGATATACGTGCCAAGTATGAATGACATAAAAAATAATAATGAAGTGGGACCTTTTCCAACCCTATTTCCGAGGAAAGAGGAGATTTTCATAATTTTATACTATTCTTTAAGGCTAAAGGTTACAAAAGCATCTTGAGAGTATGTTAGAATGATATTAAACCACAAGGAGATAAAGTGTTTAGGATAAAAAGTGCAACAATTCACTTTTTTCATGTTTTTAGTTTAGACTTCACAAGAATTTCCCCCTCTAATTATTTGTTATGGCAATACTCGGAAACAAAATTAATTAAATGAATTTGATAACTCAAGTTTTATTTCCGTTTTTTAAACTGTATTATTATTATTATTATTATCATTATTATTATTATTATTATCATTATTATTATTATTATTATTATTATTATTATTATTATTATTATTATTATTATTATTATTATTATTATCATTATTATTATTATTATTATTATCATTATTATTATTATTATCATTATTATTATTATTATTATTATTATTTATTATTATTATTATTATTATTTATTATTATTATCATTATTATTATTATTATTATTATTATTATTATTATCATTATTTTGTTAAATATTATTGCATAATGTTAACACTCACCAACAAAGCCGCTGACAATGTGTCATCGATATTAAATAGCTTATACGTTTAATTCATTTTATGCTCATCATTCTCATGCAAATGCCTTATTTTAAAGGTGTGCTTAATTATTAATTTTCGTAAGATTAAGATAATCATGATAATGGTTTAACAGTTCTGTTTTCCTGGTGTTCTACATAAATTGTGGGTAGTTTCACATAATATATAGTGAGAATGTTATCTTGGCAAAATTTTAGTCATAATTTTGTTTTAAGATTTTTTCCTTCAAATATTTGTCAGCAATATGAGCTGAACTTTGTATTACAACAAAACCTGAAAGTACTAGAAGTTAGCTTCAAGAAAGAAGGGGTTCTGTCCGAATCTCCGTGCAGTATTCACGGTTCTCCTGATCATGAAAGGAAAAAATATATGAGGCTATCAAACGTGTCTATCTATGCAGAACGTGCCACTTAGTCCTGCATATTTTCAGGTAATGATATAAACATTTGTCACTCTTTTACTAGACAAATTTATGACGCAGTTTCGACGCTGTATTTCGACAGATTTTCAACAAATAACACTGACGAGAAGCACAATAAATTTGTAGATTTTGGTCAAACAAAGAGCTTTATATAACATTCCTGGATACTAAGCATGTTAACAGTAATAATGGTGTAAGTATGTTCACTGAGTACGACGAAAGACGGACATGTTTATGTCTGCCTCGAAAACAATTTGAAATAACACGAAAGTTATTCACTTTACTCTCTTCCCAGGCAGATTAACTTTGTGTGTCAGAAATGTATTGTATTTTTGTAACAATGGTTAAATCATTATGTAATCTTGTATCATTAGTTACCTAATTGTATGTGAATTTTAAATGACATTGAATGAAATGATTTTTTTTTTTTAAATAAAGAGCACATAATTTAGACCTATTAAATATAATATTAAAAAAGAAAACCATTACAACATGATTTTGATTTTAACAGCCTACTTTTTTCCTCGTCATAATCATATTAACTACATTCATGCTGCTGGGGTTTGCATCCGTATGGGAGTTCATATTGGATTTTGTCGCCTTTCTATGAGTCTTACTGACATAATTATTTATCAAACACAATATGTTATTAGCAAAAAATGGAATAATGTTAAACAGAAAATTGTGTTAATTGTTCATATAAATTAGTAATTATTTCATTTACTCATTTTGTTTCTATTATACAGCTTAATCTTTTAAAAAAATATGGACAAAATACGATTCTGACTACTTGCAAAATACAAACAACGAAAGAAGAGGAAGAAGAGAAGAACCTGCCCTCCTTTGATATTGACACCCACATGCCATTAATGACCAACTTAGCTCTGTCTTTGACCCATACCAATGCATGCAACCAAGTTGAAGGGACGTTTATTAAAAATTAGCCTCATAGTACATTCTGTCCTTCTCACTGCTCTTAAAATATCGCAATGAATCATCATGGTGCGGTATATCGCTAAAGGGTCAAAAGTGAACAGACTCCCAGTGTAATGACCAGTAAAACTTTCTCATCCCTATGTTTATTTTTTCCTACCATTTCTTTCCCCTTCCATATCCGAAGCCTGTACTCCTAGTTAATACAAAGTAAGACAATCGCGAATATACTAACTGTCAAATGACAAAGTCTGAAGTCATTCTGAGATCGGAAGAAATTAAAAGTGTGAAAAACTTCCTCATGCAATAAATCCGATCCTTTGAACTAGAACGACGGTGATTATACTCCATTAACTGCCTATAATAGATATTCATCTTCGAAGCATATTTCTTGTATATAGGATCAAGTTTCTTTTCTGACACGTTGGCAAGGTCTCAAAATATAGCACTTTGCTTTCTATTCAACATTTTCTACATAACTGAATAACGAACACATAAATAGATATTTGGAAAAATTAGTAATGAAGCTGTAAATTCTTGAAACTATAAGGGAAATTATAAAGTCAAAATTAAAAGAATCTGCGATCGTCAGTCACAAAACTGGCAAGGATGTACACCCATTGATTCTAGTTATGGTTATGGACAATAAAATTTACTACAAATTAAGCACTATATTAGAATTACTATTATTCCTATCATAACATTGTTCATAGAGAGATAATTAATGAATAAATAAATATGTTACTCAAAATCCTAGAGTAATTGATTGATATTGTTTCTATCTCTGTAGAGTGCTTTATCAAAAGCGTCGGATGAATGCGTTAAGTACCGTGTTATTCTTAATTAATTTTGAGTAGGCCTGTTATAGTGAAAGTCAAAATTTTGAAAATTAAGATTATTCCCTCCTTGAAAGAGAATAGATCATGGAAGGCAACTGCGGTGGTTATTTCTGGCACATGCAGATTTCATGGCGATGACTAAGTTACCAAAAGGTAATAACTCTAACTTTGAAAAGAAAAAGTTACGTGCATGCAAGCTCTTTTTTATTGCCATTTTTTTTTTCAATAGCATATATATCTAAAGAAAATAACCTCTATTAATTATCGATTTATTACATTTGAATTCCGCATCTCGCAAGTTATACTCAATGACGTTTTAACTCAAAATGGACTTACAACCTTTTAGGGTCAATCTTAAGATATACAACTCTACAAACTGGCCGAGAAAAACCGCGAAATAAACACTGACGAGACCTTAGTGATGACTGTAACCTCAACACGTCGCAGAACAAACTCCGATTGGAATGCCCCTGTTATTTCTCATTTCATTCTACAACAACACATCAACGCTTGAGCAGAAATGCCGTGAAAAAATTACTTCTTTTTCCATGCACGTAGGACAATCTATCATCATGAGCGGGGCCTCGGGGAATGCTCAGCCCGGCCGGTCGGGCGGCCAACCCAGCGACCGTTACCCTCACCTCTTGAAGCCCCACGTATATACATCAAGTCGTTGACCCATCGTGGCCTAATTTCTTGATCTTTTATCACTGTCTTTTGTCTTGGGGTAGTTTTCCCACTATTTGTTCTTACTCGTTGTGGGTTCCGATAGTCCTACTTTCTTGGCCGAGGTAGTGTATATGTGTGATAATATGTTTATGAACGGATAAACGGAAGACGCTGTATTGATAGTCATACAGACCTTCTTCCGTCTCTTCCTTCTCTTAAGATCTCTTAGCTTCCTTTTGGACGATAGAAACTTGCTAGTCAGTATCTTTATCGTTTATAATCTGATGTCTCAACGGTGTAAATCAAATTAGTGCTTACCTTGCTTTGTTGTCTGAAGAATCTGAGAGCTGAAAATTTGCTTATGACTGGCAAAAGTCTTTCACTTACTGACAGCGCCGAATTTTAACGTGAGAGCGCCCCTTATAGCCATTCTACGTTGACAAAAAATATCAATTTTTGACCGTATTTGAGTAATATGTTGTTGATTTTATCATTTTATCACTTTATTGAAAATAAAATGGTTATGCTTAGAGGATTATATTTGATAAGTAGATATCAGATTTCAAAATATACTTTAATAATATCATATTTTATCTACTTTTTTTCCCAAAATCTAATCTTTATTCAAAGCAGATATAGGTATATTGCTTTTTATGAGTGCAGTATTTAGTACAAAATGTAGAGGAGAATTCAATAATGACATAAGGTTAACGAAAAGCGAAAGAGTTAAGAACATATATGGCTCTAAACAAATCCTAAGTTCTTACTTCCTTGATTTTAAATGCATTTTAAATTTGTTTAGTCAACTTAAAATTTGCCACTGGCATGGGACGGCTATCATTCCGATCTTTGTAAAAGAAAAAAAAATCCAATTAAAAAACCTCAATTTAAATACATATAATGTCGGATTATCATAATAAGACCATTAGGTTTACAGACCATGAAAGGAAAGCATTACTTCCATAACAATACTAATATTTTTAAGTATACTATAGTCTATACAATGGAGTCGATGATAATAATAGTAATATACTATATTAGGAGTCCATGTAAGTCAAGCATGCAGGTGACTCTTCTGCATGATTGCCATGACCATTTCCATAACTTCATAACTGTCATAACGATGCTCAAAACAATTAATGACCCTTCGTACTATCAAAGTACCCATTTATAACACCTGGGTCAATAAGACGGTATCGGACGGAATACCTTGTCTCTAAAAATTAGTACTAGACTAGAACCAAAACTCTCAATCTTTTCGTTGAAAGCCAAATATTAAACTATAGAAGATTTTTTTTTTCTGATCTAATGTAAATAATAAGGTTTCATGCTTCCGTTATTTTCATAAAGATAGTATTCAATGTGTTTGTTTGTTTGTTTCAATCATAATAATATCTTGATTAATCTTCCTGTATTTTTTTTTGTACTATGAGCTTTCAGAAGTGCTTCCTTATATTTTCATCATTTTCCTGACAGTGCATAAAGTAGCAAGGTCCCAATTACGTTGATTAGCTCGTAATAATAATTATTTAGATTCCTGTGGTAATGACATGGAAATCACGTGACTTCTGGAGGTTGTTTACGAACATGAGTAATGGACCTGTCATGGCTAACATTAGAGGGCGATGTCGTTACATGAAACTAAACTTCCATATGCCAAGGCCGATACTTTGACCCTAGATAACCTCTGGACCGATATCTGCCATCTTCCAATCTACTATCCTCATTTTGTATCTTTGTTTACTTCTTCTTCTTCTGCTGCTGCTGCTGCTCCTTCTTCTTCTCATCCTCCTTCTTTTTTTCTTTCTTGTTCTTCTTCTCCTTGTTATTCTTCGTCTTATTCTTCTTTTCCTTCTTCTGCTTCTTCTTTTTCTTCTTCTTCATCTTCCTTTTTTAATAGTTTTTCTTCTTCTTCTTCTTCCTTTTTTTTCCTTTTCTTCTTCTTCTTCTTCTTCTTCTTCTTCTTCTTTCTTCTTCTTCTTCTTCTTCTTCTTCTTCTTCTTCTTCTTCTTCTTCTTCTCCTTCGTCACATCAGGGATTAGTTACATTTCACTGGTCACATGAAACTTAAATTCCATGTAAGGGGTCATTTTAGTCTTTTTAGTGCTTTCCATGGCCGCCCCATCATTATTGATTATAATAATATGTCAATGATATTTGCAATGATTTTTTTATATTGGAAAATAAATGATTTGATTGAATTTGATTATTTTTAATCATTACACTTACTACAGATCCATGTCGGGACCTGATTAAAACAACGCCGACTTCCAATAAATATGACTACTCCCTCCATAACGTAAACTAATCAATATCTGCAGCTAGTTAGAAACAGTACGCTTCAACTGGAGCGGATGTTATGTGGAAATTTTTAAAGAGGTAAATAAAACGAATAAAGAAATTACATGCAAATACTTAAGTCCATATCGTGATTATAATCACATTACGAGTACAGGAGATTTTAATGGCTTTTAGTGGTGGAAACAAAAATCAATAATGAGTCATGTTGATGCAGTCTGTATGTATATGAATGAAGAAATGTGTGCCTGAATTGCAGAAAACTTTTCCAAAATAAGATCAAAACGAAAAAGAAAGTTCACAGAAAGACATACCGGTACTAGAAATTTATCATCGTGATACCAAGTACATATTATAGTCTGTCTGTCTACAGATGTTAATCGAGATTTGAGGTGGAAACAATAAGTTACAATGAATTCCGTTCAAGTTGAACGTAGTTTGTCCTTCATCATAATCATCACAAAGATGTTTATGACTAAAACAAACGCGTACTATAGGGTACCTATTCTATACATTTATTTTATTTTACATTTTACTCTCTCTGTTTCATTTCCTCTTTATCCATTTCTTCATACCCCTCTCCCCCTCCCTCTCTCTCTCTCTCTCTCTCTCTCTCTCTCTCTCTCTCTTTTCTTTCTCTCTCTCTCTCTCTCTCTAATATCTTTCTTATGTCCTGTTCACTGAACATCTATAAACAAACTCCGACTTTTGAATTATGCGAGGATTTTGGTTGTAATCACACTCGCTTCCCTCCCATCCTTTCCCGTCCTCGGGTATACCATACAGACCCAGGGCATATCAAAATGATATCTTCTCATCATGATGCTCGCGATTATGTCATGGAAAGCCGATTTCACGAGAGGAGGAGAAAAATAGCCCAGACATGGTAGTCCTACTCGGCCCGCGGGACCCGGCCAAAGTGGTTCTGGTCTACTTCCAAATCTTAATCAGATCGCAGGCTACAGATTTTGAGGGATATGGAACGAGAAAACAACAGTTCATGGCGGCTTGTCTGTATGCTCAAGGGGTAAAAAATATGACTGAGTATAAGACTAAACTGGAGTTATACCATGTGAGTATATATAGATATATGTGATTATAAGAATCACAAAAAACAGAGACAATTGTAAACCTATATTAAAACCAGATTACAAAGATAGAAATCATTTGCATAATTATTATCGCCATTCTTCAAATGAAAGGTAAATATCATAGTTCTTCTGTTATTCTCTACGCATTTACGTTCATTGAATTGAAAAATGTAATTTATATAGCCTTTTTATAGGCATCAAATACATTTACTTTTATCAGCTAATACAATAATGGCTTCCTTCATAATTATATTTGAAATCTTTCACTTCACCCGACATAATATCAAATTTTACATAACTATCATAATCATAACGACAAAAAAGAGGGCATAGAATAGATGCATTGCAAGCAAATATCAAGTAAAGGGACCAAAAAGTAAGATTTCTACCTAGCTTATGACACTCAAGCTAAAAAAAATGTTCTCAGGAGCTCTTGGATTTTTATCCTTTTTCTATGTCCTTACACCTTATTTCATCTTCACATTCATTCAATCTTGCATTTTCCCCCTCTACCCATCCCGTTTCCCTCATTACATAAATTATGTTCACTTTTCACATTTTGCCATTCCAGCACTCATGTCATTTTAACCAAGTAAATCGAATCCCCTTCTCTCTCTTTCTCTCTCTCTCTCTCTCTCTCTCTCTCTCTCTCTCTCTCTCATCTTTCTCTCCCTCTCTCATTAAAGACAAAATCTTTTACGTTTCTATTCTTTTCCTTCAGATGTCTCTTTTATCTATCCCTGTGTAAGGCTCTTTATCTACACACTCTCTCCCTCTCCCCCACCCTCTCCCTCTCTCCCTCTCTCCCTCTCCCTCTCTCTCTCTCTCTCCCTCCCTCTCTCTCTCTCTCTCTCTCTCTCTCTCTCTCTCTCTCTCTCCTCTCTATATTCCTATCTTGCCCTGATGTTTGTGATGAATCTCGTCTGGGGGATACCGTGTCAATATGTTTAGCACTCTGGCTCAGTCCGGAACTGGCGCGACCGTTTTTGAAGCCTCAACAATTCTTACACGGTTTTCCCAGCCATCCCCTCTCGCATATTGCTGCCTATCCTATCTCTACAATTACAACATTCCAAAAAAAGGACGTGACGTCTCCGAGAATAGATCCTCAAAAACAATCAAGAAATTTACTCCGAAATTAGCACCTTTGGGGTTTGGCAAAGAGGCGCTTGAGTTGCCCACTACTCGTGGTGGGTGCCTTCGCCGGGACTGCCCCGGTGAGTCCATCTCAAGCCTCGTTCAACAACGATATCCAAGCACTTTACATGCATTCGCCATCGTGCAGCTAATGGAAATGGCTCCTCAAGAAGGCCGTGTAATGTATTTACCCTGCACTCCATGCTCTCCCCGACCACGCAACACCGTGGCGTCTACGCTCGGCTACACTGCTCTGACTTGCTACATATCCTAACACACCTGCTTAAATACCATGCCATCAATCTCGCCTCATTCTTGCTTTTACAAATACATCAAGAATTTGGGATCTTCCTTTCCATCTGCCCATCTCAACTTCAAATTCGAGCACATCCCGCCCTTTCTGACACCTCTAATTCAATAAATTTCAATTGCGCTGAACTAAATAAGCAAATAAATCGCCCCAGCTGATTTTTCGTTGAGAACGGAAGAGTCACGTGTAAAGTAAGACTGAATGATGTTTCGATTAAATCCAGGAATGAATGAACATCATAAAATAGAATTATAAGTTGAGGGAGGGGAGATATATAAATTAACCTTACGTTTTCCATAAAACTGTTCCTATCAATTAATTTAATTTCGATTTGCTTTTGAGTCACTTCTGGAGAAAACAATATACTTTATAGTTATTTCTTTTTAATATATCTGTCTACTGCATGCACACATTCAGTCATTGATTACAAATTTGATTGCATAATGTTTGCGCACTACAATATACTTTCGCATAATCGTTATCAACTTTGTATGAATATAATGCTATGAAAGGGATTTATACAACAACCAGTAAACATATATTGGTGGACCCCAATGGAAACCAGCTTTTGCTGTTAGGGTGTTCCACCTCATGAGAGGAAAAATGGATTAAATAATGACAACAACAAAAAATGATATAGAATACAAAATAATGTTTTACTACAAAATGATTTAGGAAGCATATAATGTGTAATGATATAGGGAGTGTTAATATCATGATAATAATATACTAATAATAAGTAAAATGACAAAGAAGATATTCATCCTGACTTCGGAAAGAAAAAAGGTCATTATGATGATTTTTAAGAGGATTCAACCTATATTAAAATCAAAAACATGATTCATTATTTTCAAACAATACAAATTATTATGATGATTATCTGCGGAAAGATTATAAATTGATCTTAACTGTAAGTTGTGATTGCTCTATACATTAATAATGCATTGTGATGGTGATATTTATTAAATAAATCTATTAAGAATACATAATTTTCATTTGCGTATCCTTTTTGTTTTTTAAGGTTTTGTTTTATCAATTATTTTGTGATGATTTTAGGCTTCATGGACACTTCATAGAGGTTCAACGTACTAAATCACTGTATTAAATAGAAATGAAAAAAATTAATGAGACAAATTAAGATCACAATTAATAACTACAGAGGAGTGCAAAAAATGTTAAGAATATGTTTATCCATCCGAGACTAAATGACTTCATATATATATATATGTATATATATATATATATATATATATGTATATATATATATATATATATATATATATATATATATATATATATATATATATATATATATATATATATATATATATATATATATATATGAAATCTATGCTAATGACGAAGCTATGCAAAGAATGCCAACAAACACACATAACGAAACCTTTTTTCACATGATGGAACTGTCATCGGTTTCTGAAACTCCGGTCATTAAATGTAAATAGAGAAAATGTTAGAGACACTTGTGTACATTGAGATAGCTATAACAATGCAGACGGCACCCCGGAGAGAAAGGAAGCAAAATGACTCATATATTTGAACTATAAATAAGTACAGGTCATAGGTATAAGATCTTTAAAGGGTTTCGACAGGAATTGTCATTTTGTTTTATTCATCTATCAAAACAAACTTTACAGATTTTTAGTTCATAATGTACATGATAATTCAAGTCTCTACATGTATTTCATAACATGCTTTATAGAAAACTGTATTATTCCAAAATATACAATTATCATAAAAACATGTAGTTTCGTTCCGGAAAAATAAATATTGAACTAGCCCGCACTGACCTAGGAAATGCGTGCATCATTTTATAACTGAGTTTTTATGGTTATGGCGTTGATTGAAATCTAGCCTCGATTTAAGCATTGTTGTATCATCTCTGAGGAGTTTCATTTCCTTTCCATTGAGATTTTTCACCGTTATCTGATCACATAAAATTCTGATTGTATCATATTTTATCATATATTAGTTATCATTTTTCGGATTGGAAGCCTCGTTTTCCCCATTTTTTAGTCATCGCTTTTATCGTTGAGATAAGAAAAATGCACATGAGTGCACATTCACTATATTTGCAATATAGCCTATTCTTTTTTCAAATAAAATTGTCAAGATGGCTTAAATGTACAAGAGGGGAATGGCTTTATCTGCATTCAGCTCTATTTCCTGTCCGTTAATAGGAAATCAACTATATGCAATTATGATACGGTTTTCCAATTTTAGACAAAGAACGAGGAAGAAACCCCTACTTGTCTTTCACCATTTCACTTTACAGACAAACCTTATCCAGAACGTCTTCCTTGCGCATCACGTCACAGTTCTTATTTCCTTTTTGCTCCAGAGCAAACAATTGAGACCCAATCTTATGTGTGCGTTCTGCGTCGAATTACTACTCCAAAACCTCCCTTACCACTCATTTTCTGCTGTTAGTTCAGTTCTTGAGATCCTCTCGTCTTTCTACCTCATTGTTTATATATAGCATAGCATAGTCAAGCTAGGCATGGAGATGTCAGTTCGACGACTGTGATAGGTTTACATTTTTAATTGTTGCTGACCTTCTGAAGAGAGTATAGGGGGTAAGAAGCAGGTTCGCGTTACACCCTTCACTCACCGATTCGATCCCGTCCGTTTACAACCGTTCGCCCGCGCCATCCACTAGCCGCAAATTTAGCATTTTCTAAAGAATTTTAAATTGAAATTCTATCAAAAAACAAGCAAGGGATCTTTTTTCCCTTCACTTTCTCCCTTCCCATTCTTTCAGTCTCGGCTTGTATGTAGAGACTATGTTTCAAAAGTATACGGGTGTAAGTTTTTTTGTCTCTCTATCATTCATTCGACACGCCACGCAGCACTCGTTCGAAGCGACTGAGACTTTTTAAGTGTCAACTTGTTACGCATGAGTTAGTGGAGTGTAAGGCCGTCGGTTGGGAGGCGCGACACGACGCTGGGAAAGACGCTACCATTGCGATACCCGGCCCCGGTTCCCGGCAGAAACACTAGTACTCTTGACCGCTTCCCGAGCCGTCTTCAAGCATGCAGATACCTACATGTGATCCCTTATTTCATGCTTACGAACGACACGAAACACAATAATACCTCCAAGCTTATGTTTCTCCTTCTTCGCCCAAGACTGATTGCAAATTAGGCATTTGGAGAGCGCAGGAGCCCGAAAAGAAGTTTACCAAGAGTAATAGAAGATGGACGGCATGCCAGAGTTAGCCATGGACGGATGTTTGCATTGAAAGCACAAAAAAGAGAGAAATCTCTTCTTTTTTCCTTTTTTTTTAACTTACGAGAGTGTCGAGGACAAAACTTTCCTTTACTTTATTTCAAACAAAAAAGACCCTCACACTTTCTTTTGATGACCGTAGCCTGATTTTCCACTTTCAACAAATAATACATTTTACAATTTGTTATAAAAATATAATTCAATGAAATGGATATATTATCTCAAATACATGAGTCCTGCCTGAAAGCGTTGAAATGATAATGTGGGATGTGGAATATTTTATTCCATGACCAACTTAACAATCTTTAAAAAGTTGCAAAATATAACATGATCTAATGACATAAGGTAGCATTTCTAGAAGCAATACATCTTAAATTCTTAAACAGTGTACTACATTAGAGGACTAACATATTATATCATAACTTTTTTATTGATTTTTTTTACCATTATTATATAATTTTTTAGGAAACAGTAAGAAGGTCTAAAATACATTTTAAAATGTGTTTTGAATTGTGATTTACTATTCAGACACATGTACGTCAACTAACTAATGTAAAACTTCCAATATAGACCTTTTGAGGTGGCCCAATAATTAAAAAATAATCAGTGAAAAGTATAAGTTATAAAGCGGAAGTTTAATTGTAATGCTGTAGAAATGTACAAATCATTTAAAGTAAATGTTACATAGGCTTATTTCCTCTAAATCAATTCTAATTTCTATTTCAATGAAACAACAGATATTGTTTATTTTTGTAATCATGCCATTTTAGCAAAATGTCATTGTGTAGTTTTTGGTTAAAATTATTGAATATATATTCATTTGTTATTTCATTAACGATCCCTGAAGAAGTTTTATTTAAAAATTGCTCACTGATAACTATATTCGAAAAGTTAATATTATTAATTTCTTTCATTTTATTCGATGCATTTGTTTATGAAATAAAAAACTTTTATATTCGTCGCCATGACTATACATTACACATCCTTTCCCCCTCCTCGTTCTTGACAAATATTTTATGATTATAATTTAGTTAATATTATCATTTCGAGGGGCCAACTAATATATGGGCGCTGATATTAATAAGCCTCTTGTTACACCACAGACTTCCATTTCGTTTTTTATAACTTATGATAATATAATATGATAATTTTCTAATTAAGTTATCTAGGTTTGTATATTGTCATTCCATTTTTATATTGTAAAATGTTTGTACAAGAAATAACCTTGCGTTGTGTGGAGAATTATTTTTTATTCGAAACTGACCATGTTTTCTTCACATAAAGTAATTCGTCAGTCATTGAATGTATTATTTGGGTAATAATCATAAGAAAGGCAATATCATTTGCTATTATCATATCTATACACATTTCCTTCCAATTCAAACATACGTTTTTGCAACAACAAAAAATTGATATTATGCATATAAATCCAAGTAAGTCTGCAGAATTTCTGCTCCCAATAAATATTACCACCCAATTAATTCAGTATATCCCACTTTCTTACATCATCAATACACATCTCGGATATCGTCGTTTATTATTGCTTGGGAGGCAAAGTTTTCAAACAGTTCCGATCACTGAAAACACGATCATAATAGTCTTTATGTTATTCCAAACAAACTTTCCCGACATCATGCTGTTCAAGGCACCCTTATTTTGGTCCTGTTGGTTTACCTTGTCCCTACTTAGCTCCAATCGTATCAAAGAAACCCGACGGGGACCAACAACAAACCCTCAACATGGAGCGGGGGAGATGAAAAGAGGAAGGGTTTGGAAGAAGGCGACTGCGCATATCACATGACTTGGAATACGTCACCCTTAATTGGTGGATGCTCTATTGTTGTTTGGTGTCGTGGTGGTGGTGGTGACGGTGGTGAAAGGGGTCATTGGAGGTAACTTCTAGTACCCCTTTGATTAAAGGCGTCTATAGGACATTTTGTATAGATGTGGTCGTTGGAACAAATGTGCCCCTAAGTTAGCAGATTTTTTATAACAAGTAAAACAAACCAAAAACAAAACAAAAAACAGGAGAAAATTGGACCTTAGACTTCAAAATGCGGCTACAAATTAAGCCCTGATTATAATTTATATACACTATAATAAGTCCTGAAATTTCATCCCCTGCATCCATTGCACCTCCCCCTCCCAACATGTAATTCTGATCTCCCTTAAATACTTTTTTAATGAAATTTAAAAAAAAAAGGATCATTTGTATGATACTGGGAGAGCATAACTGCTACCTATCTTTCCAATATACTGCATAACTGAAGTAAATTTTACAAAGTATTCTAACAGACTGGTACTTGAAATAATAAATTTATTCATTAATGAATTATGTCATTTAATGAATGATTATACTTGAAGGAATTGTTTTACTTCAGAAGACATGTCTCCGTGATTACAATATTACAGAACCCTTTTCTAGCGTATCTCTGTTCTGTCTGACATTGTCTCCCTAATATTGAAAGTGACGTCTCAAATGGCAGACATATCATTTCAGCGACAATCCTTAAATTTACACCCACATCGGTTTATCTTACTTATTGCTTAAACAAGTTGTCAGATTTTAGACATTAGTCGGAGTCATTAGCTCTGTCTCTGGCAAGTATGTATATATATTTGCCTCCCTAGTCAAATACGATTTGATAGTGAAGCGAGTTACGTTACGACCACGGCTGTCAGCACGCACTCGCTCTCCTTTCCCAGCAGCTGTGTCTCTTTCCCCTGAACGAAAACTTGTCGAAATTCATCGATTTTCGTGCCCTTAACCCATGTTGCTACACGATACCAATTTGCCGAGACTCCTTTCCAGGCAGAATCTCTGTGTCAATTAGGCGAAAGTGACGAATAGAATGGAAAAAATCAGCAGGATTTTTGTGTCATTTATGATCGGGTGCGAGTAACGCGGCGCCTTGATACCATTATCTTAAGAGCATGCATTGTAAACATTTTGGAAGAAAAGCGAGCGGAGAGAATGCTGCATCTTATATTCTATGGACTCACGTGGATCTCATCTGTGCTCACACCTTGTAATAAAGTGATGCGTCAGTGCAAAGGTATTACTGGCATTCCACTATTCAACTCCTAGAGTATCACTCGACCCTTCTCCCTTTCCTTTAAAAAACACATGGTGCACTTAATCCTGTTAATAATACCTGCAACTATCGTGGATGTAAATTTAGAGGTGGAGGACCCTGAGCTATCAAGCTTTAAGACGGTGATGACTGGGTTTCAGCCAACTTTTTCCTTAAATGTATACAGATTTCTTGATGCCAACTATACTTAGCATTATATTGATAGTAACAAGTGATATACAAAATAAATGTCTTAGTATGAAATGAAACACAATGCGAATAAAAGCATTTTCGGAGTACATTAACAACCTTAAACTATGTTGATCTGCGAGATTATTTAACGTTATTTAATTCGATATATGCTTTAATTATTTTGATAAAAAATTATTCTAAGTTTCTTTAAAAGATAATTCATCAGCATGTATGATATCTAAATATCTCAAATAGCTACAAAATATTCATATTTCTCCCTTTTTATCAAATTGTCACCAAAAAAAAAAAGTTCGAGATACACCAGATTGCAAAACAACTCATGTATCTTTTCGGTCAAGCAAGTACTTTGGATTGAACGATTATCTCGTAATGTTTTTTTTTTTTATTATTATTTTTTGTTCAATCGACATTTCTTTGAATGAATAAATCTTGATTGCTATATAAAGGAATATTAGGATAAAAATTGAAATGAAAAAAAAATGATATCATCTTGGCTGTGCTAAAATCAATCATTAAAACAAAATCATGATTAGAAAGTATTTTTTAAAAATCAATTTCGATAACAAAATACATCAATTTACTAATAAAAAAAATTACACAAAGTATGTCATGGAATGTGTCTTACCTGAGTGATCTCCAGCTCCTAGATGCCTGAATCCTAAGATGTCATTGACAGTATGGGATGATGGCCAGGATCTCATCGCACATGAGTTGGCTGCCGCTGCTGCTGCCGCCGCCACCTTAGACGCCGTGGTCCCCGCAGGTGCAGGAGCACATGGGTAAGGATAGAGAGCTGTGTTATAGAATGACCGATGTGAGTCCTTGGTAGGATCGTATGGATGATGCTGAAGATGTGATAGAGTGTTGTTCCCTATCTTGTTTCTGAGAATCCTGCTGATGGAGCTAACTGAAGGTACATTGTATTTGTCACAGACTCCTTCAGCTAGGAGTTTATCCCTTATCTCCCAGGCAAAGATACCTGGATCCCGCTGCTTGTATTCCCGGATCTTCTTCACCACGTTGGGAGTGGTGACCCGGGGTTTGGAGCCACCAATAGCTCCTGGAAGGATGGAGCCAGTCTCGTTATACCGGGCCAGGATCTTGGAGACGCAACCATGGGAGACACGGAGCTGGCGACTGATATCACAGGGTCGAATCCCCAGTTGAGCAAGCTCGACGATGCGGAGCCGGATGGCGTTGGGAAGAGGTCGGCCATTGACGAAGACACCACCAAGCTGATTCACCTCGCCGAACGTTTGCTCTGGAGGAAACATACCATAGAAAGCCATGATTAGAGACTAGCTGGATGAGAGTGAGAGGGGGTGTGAGGAGGAGAATGAGATGAATCGGAGGAGAGAGAGAGGGGATGCTATGAGATGGAGCGCAGCTGACCGAACGTCGAGCGAACGAGCGAGCGAGCTGCGACGGCGATGGGCGAGTGAGTGTGACGGGCTCGGCAATACGACTCCCTTTTGACTGTCCGAGGGTGAGGGAGGGAGAGAGAGAGATAAAGAGAGGAAGAGAAGAAGAGAGGTGAACGCCATTAAGAATGGCAGTGGTCTGTTTGATCAACGTGAAGAACGTTTCCGACTCACTGCTGTATGAGTACCATTCCGCGTCGAATCGACTCCCAAATCAATGACCTCGGGCTCCCGAGAGACTTAGTGAAAACTCCAATGATTATTCCCTTAGGATTAACAAGCTAAACAAAAATATTGCCATTGATTCCTCTGTTATACCTTACCATAGATTCCTACCTTCTATATTTAGCTCTTTGAATTTGAGTATTCAAATCGAAATAGAATATTCACATTTTAGCGCATCAAATTGATGGAAAATTAATTTCTTGATCGAAATGAATTAACATGTATATTTTCAAAGTTCAAAACTATGATAGATATTTCCATTGAAATCATATTTTACACTTAACGAGTGTTGCGAAACCTCTTTGTCTTTGCGTTACTATAGCCTTCCCAACTCTCTCTGTCTCTCTGTCTCTCTCTCTCTGTATCTCTTTCTCTCTCTCTCTTTCTGTCTCTCGATGTCATCAGGATATAATTATACTACCATTTTGTCTGTGTTACTCGTTTTCTGTTTTCACACACACATACACACGCACACACAACACACACATACACGCCCACACACACGCAAAATAACAAAGCTTCATTCCAAAATACTTTAGAAAATTATATCGTTTATCCTTGTAATTATTATTGATTATTAAACTATAGGTACATCTTTTCCTGGCTTTATGCTCATGATATTTTCTAACACTATATTTATCTTCAATGCAAAATGCGTTAAACCAGCGTTTGTGCAGGGCAACAGAATTAAGATTAACCGTTATCATTCAACGCTAATTTTCTAAATTAAACTCTGAAAATTATAGGAACAGTACAAAATCATTTTTTAAACAATATTATGAAACAACGACTTACAATTAAGTGGGTAATCTCATATTATCAAAATTCAAATATAAAGCACACCGACTTTACTTCTAACTGCATTAATTTGTACATGCAGGATAAAAAGATGATTTTCGGTTCCGCTGCATTATTTTGAGTTTTTGTGTTTAATATCTGGCCCTGGACATGCATTTTGTATGATTTGCAATTCTTACTACATCCGTCATGTTTGCCCGTGGAAAAAGAGGAGGATCGGAAGATGCATTAAAGAACATTACACAAAAATAGAATTCATGTCTCGAATTCCAATTAAGACTATTTTCTGATTGCGATGAATCAAATCGGCTTAGTTTGCTCAGTAAACATACTCGCTGGAACAATTTATGCGACCATAATATGTGTATCGTTGCAATCAGATTGACAAATATTGATTTTCTTTAAATGACATACCGGATGTAGTCCTCTGTTTAACATCTCCATCCTCTCTATCGCTACCCCCTCCCCCCCCCCCCCTCTCTCTCTCTCTCTCTCTCTCTCTTTCTCTCTCTATCCCTCTCTCATTCTTGTTTCTAATATTTATTTGAAAGCTTTTTGATTTTGATTTTCACTTTGTTCTCTATTCAAGGGTATTCTCTCTCTCTCTCTCTCTCTCTCTTCTATTCTCTTCTTTTTTTATCTCTCTCCCACTCTCTCTGTTTTCTCTTCACTTTACTCTGCTCTGTCCCCATCTACTATCTGTTCCACGCCCCTATGATTAAGCTGTCTATATAACGAAGCGATTAAGGCAATATTAATAACTGACAGAAGTCATGGATTGCCCCCTGATTGTCACGAATGAGTGCCTGGCTTCGAGTCAGCGGCCATGTTTGCCCGGGGACCCCCAAAGGGCTTTGGATGCGGATGGGAGAAAATGTTTGAATTAAGGATTACCCAGTAATCGTACTTGCCAATTCAATTAGTCCCATATAGTAACACATCTCCTAGGGCATGCACGAGTCGTACGGGCGCGTGCTGCTCGCGCGCCGCTCCAGACCCGGGGGCCAGACATCGACTATAGGGTATCCCCCCATTCTTAGCAGCATGCAGCCGCTGCTAAAGTCGTTTACCATCCTATCCAATCTGGATTATTCATTTAATTCTAGATTTTGCTCCGGAGATTTACCCAAAAGAGAAGAGTTTCGCGTGAGTGAAAGTGAATATGTTGCAAGTGTGTTCTTCCATGGTAACTTTTCGTACGCATGAACGAGATTGACAAGGCGTATAATAGGGTTCGCATATTTATTATTCATGAGACCATTACATACAAAGTAACCTGTCTGTCTTTGTGCGAAATACACGTGTGAGGGGAAAGCGCTCTCAGCTGGCGGGAAAGTGGGAAATTGATACAAAATGGAATCGGTGACACCAGGCATCCCCTCCCCACAGGGAACGATACGCTACTAATTAAAACATTTTATCATGAAACTATTTCAAGCTATAGAGTATGTGAAAATCAGAATTATTTATCTTCTGAGAAGCTCTACATTAAACATACATTAATGTATTGATTTTTACTATTGTTTCGGCATCGAGGAAAGTGCCGTCCGTCCAATTTTTAATTATATCGTTAAGTGATACACCTTTTTAAAAATGTGTTTTGATATAAATTTTAAGGAGTACATTTTAGACACCTAGACATTTTAGACATATAGAACGCGAATTGAAGATGAAGAGAACACAAATTAGTTGTCATGATTATTGAGACATGTCGTCTGCTGGCAGTGCTAGCAGACGACAGAACTAACCTCATCCCCAAGGGGTATCACAGCTACACAATGTTTGCTCGCTGTGTTCCCGATCGATCGCTGAAGCTAGGACCTTGTTTTCTCTGTCAATGCTTGGGACCGGCGGGTATTGTGCTAAACCGTCCCGACCCATCAACCTAACATCTGAGAAAAGCTAGACTCCTAACTCTTCTTAGAGTTCCAGAAGGGCAAAATTGGGCAGGGAATGTTTTGGGGTATGTTTTGCGAGTTTGGATTGAAATTAGGGGGGCAGAGTTTTTCAACAATCCCATTGCCAAGCAGCTGGAGGGCCATGTATGTCATGCGTTGCAGCGGATGGGCAGTGAAGGGAATTGACATGATTTTTACCGGGAAAATGCATGCAATATTGCGCGCACCCTCTAGAAAGACATTTACTATAAACATCATCAGTGATAATTATAGACGTCATTATTGCGCCCCCTTCCCTCCCCGTCTCTTCTTTTTCTTCTCCTCTTTTCATTTCTTCCTTAGTTTATGAATATATGACTACTATATTATTTGGAAGTGTCCCTTCATTTATTCTGCAGTTATCAGACCGTACAAGTCTTCTGCAAATGACCCTCCAGCAAATCATGGAAACAGTATTAGGAAGTCTAAAAATAAGAAGAAGAATAATTACTGATAACTAAAAATTACTAATTGTTGAAATATTAGTTATATTTTTTTTCTTTAATGACAATAACTTCTTCCTTTCAGAAATTCCATAAACAATGTTAAAAACATTCAATCCTGAATCAAGTACAACCAATATATCCACAAAAAATGATACTGTCCAAGAAACAGTTGTAGACCTATATTTCTTTAAAGGTATCGAATAATATAGACAGCCTTTTTCACGTTGTGAATAGACTTCAGCAAGGAGAAGTCAGCGACCTATTTTTTTTTTATCTGAATCCCAAATTTGACCGCTAATAAAGCTCTCTCAATTCCTCCGAGTCGTATTACACGGTGGTGATGAATCGATTATTCCAATCATTGAAATTCAGTGCCTGGATGCCGAGTGTTTCCAAGGATTGATACCATAAAATTCCCTCCCGTTTAACTCTCTCCCTTTCACGCCTTTGTTCCCCTCATCCCCCTCGAACTAATTGTATAATTCTGGATGTTTTCATAGTTTTCGCCTCTTCACCTTGCCTAAGTCGGAGATCTGTCGTCGGGATCTCATAAACGAACGGTTACTTCGTGCGGCTACTAACCCGTTCTCTCACCCTCCTCAACCCGCCGGAGCTCTGGCATCGGATTGCCAGACCTCCGCCAATTCAACAAATCTCCATGTCATTATGGAATGTATACTTTTTGTAGCGAGTATGATAAGAGAAATTGAATCTACACAGCGGTTTAGACAGCATATGGGCTGGGGTAATCCAGTTTGAACAGGCAATTGTCCATTGTGTTTAGATTTCATTTCGTGCTAGGTAAGGTGCTGAAAGAAGACGGGGATTTCTCTCGAAATTATAAATTAGACGTCTTGCACGTCAAGTATAGGTGAAGTTTATATGAAAGGAACAGCATACTTTAGCATACTGTCTATCAGGTAATGCATCACAATGATAAGCTGAGGAATTATTCTTATATATTTGGTGCGATTCTGATAAATTTACCTTAGAAATTTATCAAGACTATCATCATAATTACGACTAAGAAACTAAAGAAAGTTGGAATTAACCATAAATGTGTTCACCGCTAATTTTAAAATAATGATAGAGAAGTTAAAGGCATACAAAATAACCATCATAAATGTAGAGGATATTTTTGTCAAATTTGATAAATTTAGCCTATATAAAAGAAAGAAAACCCATGAGCTGTGGCTGGGGTAATGTTAAACAACATGATAACGACATACAAACGGGTTTATTCATTGCTGCAATTATCTTGGTAGTAATTCCTCTTAACAGAAGATAAAGCATATCTGCACATCTGTACCAAATTGCTATTAAAATAATTGTAGTGGTAAACTGATGTCTTGTCCACTTTCCCCAAAATAAAAGTAAAGCATCGTGTATTCTCATTTTGAGGGTAGATTATCCTTAAATCTGTTTCCTCGAAAAAATACAGTATACATTTTCATAGTGGCGAATAAAACTTTTTGAAATACCACTTTAGAATAAGCAATAAAATGAATAGAGCAAGTGCAATGATAAAAATCGAATTGTTTAGTCTAAAAACAGTCACACTATCAAAAGGCAATCGTGCTTAAGTCATAAACAAAAACATTCATTCATGTTTTCACATGCAAATAACGCGCTATGTTTCGGACGAATTTCAATCGAATTCGGTTTAGGATTTCTGAAATACTCTAAAGACACTTTCTTCAGTGCAAAGTGAGCACGAATGTATTGCCTTTACACACATATCTCATTAACAAAAGGGGTGAAGTTTCATTTTGCACACTTCGTCATTTAGGTCAGTGTCTCGAATTCAATACGTTGGAATGAGTTTCTCCAAAAAAAAAATCACATTTAAATGAAAGGAATATTCGTGGAAAATAGCAGTTATATCAGATTATAATTATGTTACACAAATGAAAAAGATTGGTCACATTCTCAAAACAATGTAATTAACATTTACAAAACGGCTCTATTGTTTCCATTTTATAAAAAAACAAAACAAAAAACATGAAGAGTCATGTACATGTACTACTAATAATACTTTGGATTTTCGTGCTATGAGAGAACGTTGAAAGCTAAAACGTTTATTGTAAGCCACTTCCTTTTTTTTTTAGTTAGAAGTTGACTACGGATCCAGAGTTGAATGAAGGTATTTAAGGCATTAACCATCGTGATTTAGTTCATTACCTCTATTATTACTTTGCAGGTTGCAAATCAAATTCACAGATGCTTAGCGCAATGCTACATGTGCAATTAGAAGTAGCTTAACTTAAGGTCTATGTTCAAACAAATTATTTATTCAAATATCACACGAATCTGCTTATGGATGGGCATTGCCTTGTCTTTTACTTAATAGAAATGCAAACATAGAGCAAATATATGTTAGAATCGTATTCTGATCATTCTTATAGTCCTACCCCCAAGTACAATCAGAAAGCAAAGAAAAGGAAAAATAGCTTTGAGCGTATCGATGCATTACTGGTTTTGGATGCACGCATTTGTCATGTTTGAGCCGGTAGAAAGCGGGCAGTTATTGATTTATGAACTTCCCGATAAATATTGTTCAAACAACCTGCGCTGGGACTGCTAAAAACGTTTAACCGGCTCGGTTTCCCTGTCTTCAGATCGTTGATCCTGTAAGACACAACCCAGGGGCAAAACATCGATTTTTCATTAATAGACCTTACAAACTGATTTGGTTGTCTTTCCCCCTCAAATGATGTATGCCCGGTTTAGAAAGCGGAACGCGGATGGCTGGTATGCCTATCATGTTGGCCTGGGGTGCTAGTGGTGTCCGTGCTTCGAAAGCAGCGGCAGTCAGCAAAAATACATTTTCACTTACCCATCATTATTCGAGACGATGATGATGATGATGATTCTATTGATCAGTCGGCGAGTAAGCCCCTACCAGTTAAAAGTTCCCTTCCAACAGAAGCACGATAGATGGAATGTTTTTCTTTCCAAGCGTTGATGCTACAATGCACTTTCTCGGGAAGTTTTGATGTTGAAAAGAAATGGTGGAAAGAAAACCCCTAAAAATGGAAGTTCTTCCCGACTGAAAGCCGGGCTGGTAGGACCGGAAGTACCGACTGGATGCAGAGCGAGTTTCTTGACTAAAAGTTCGGCTCATGAATGTGAGACGTGGGGAACCAGACGGTTCATTCACAAGGCTCGACGAATAATATTCACGACCGGAGCCCCAAAACGAAGCGTATAATAAACAGATCTCCAAGTTTCGGATTCCTCTTATTAGAAATTCAGAGTCGCCTCGCTTACTTTCCCTTATTTTGCGATTTGTTTGTAGAGAGGGGATGGCGAAGGAGGTGGGATGAATGTGGGGTGTCCAATAGTTAGCTATGCGGAGCGTACTGGTGTGACGGGTTAGAGAGCAAGGAGTAACCCGTATCCGACATGCCCTATCTACAGACTTCACCGACTGTCTTGAACATCAGACAAGCTCTGTGATTGGTCCGTTTACTCTTCGTCCATTCCCACGTTCAACTTGCAGTCTCACTCTTTCATCTCTCAAACTTTTTTTTGGTTAAACATCCTCCTTGACTGAGATTCAAGCCACTAAGCAGTCTAAAACTTGACATTCCATATTTTAGTCTGTAAAATAGTCATTTAAAAAAACACAACAATTTTAGGGTAAACTGCCCGTCCTCGCTGACCGTGTTTTTTACATCGATTGTCCAACTTAGTGTAGTGACCAAGCGGTCAATTGAACGGGAAGTCTAGCCTGATTCAAGGTTATGACCAGGCCAGTGTAAGACATGTAATAGAGGCTACAAATCTTTTTGCCGTGGCACGTCTAAATAAACAGGAGTTATAAAGACATAAAGTCACAGCGGGGAGATCGAGAGCAAGTCAGGGGGATTGATCGCTTGCTCTTCAGGCCTTTTCTCACTTGCAAAAATTTAACAAAAATGCCTTTTGTCGTACATGTACCATGTGCAGATGTGGTGGCAGGGACAATAATGCTGGGGTGGATTAGGGTCAAGCTGCCCCTCCCCTAATGAATACAGATTTTTTTGTTCCATTTTAACTCGTTGAATTTATTCATTTAATTATTCATCAATCATTTAGCAACGTACATTCATAATAAATAACAACGTATACATCGGTTGTATCAGCTTGGCTGCCTGGTTATGAAAAGGGCTAACTTAACAACAAAATTAAACAGCAGGTTCCCCCCTCCCCCATCAACCAAGCTTTTTCAAAAGATGGATCGAAGCCCATATTAAAGTTCAAAGGAAAATTGGATACTAGAATCAATGTACAATTTGCACACAGAAACGGCCAACTCCTGCAACAAGAACAGAAAAAAAAAATGTGTTAAGATTTATCTTTGTCGTCTTAGAGTGAAAAGAGCCTATTTTAAGCTTCTTCACTTCCGGGTCCAGTGTGATACATCATCGACACTCGGGAGAGCGAGAGAAGTGGATACTGAAGAGACAAGAAATTTGCATAGATGACGACGGCCTTGGTTCTCAAGATGGTCGAAAGTCATTGGAGACGAAATTAAGACAGAAAGCGGTATCAGAAGTGTACAATGTGAGCCGAGTTTGAATCTTAATTGATAGAAGAGATATGGAGACTCATGATAGAAAAAGGGATAAGGTACCAGGAGAAGACACGGATGAAGAAGAGGGAAACAGAGGATAGACGTTATATTCAAATAAAAATATAGGTTAGAGATTGGGTTGTATTATAAATGGGAGGGATATATTGGGTTTTGTTGAAAGAGATCACAGCTGAGATTAATATCGTTAAATACATTGAAAATAACCGCAGGTAAGTTACTAATGACGACAAGGTAGAAAAATTAGGGTATTTGTCCCCACCATTTCTATCAACTGTAGTTGATAGTAGTAGTAGTAGTAGTAGTAGTAGTAGTAGTAGTAGTATTATTAGTACTAGTAGTAGTAGTAGTAGTAGTAGTAGTAGTAGTAGTAGTAGTAGTAGTAGTACTAGTAATAGTACTAGTAGTACTAGTAATATTAGTAGTAGCAGTAGAGTAGTAGTAGTAGTAGTAGTAGTAGTAGTAGTAGTAGTAGTAGTAGTAGTAGTAGTATAGTAGTACTAGTAGTAGTAGTAGTAGTAATAGTAGAACTAGTAGTACTAGTAATGGTTGTAGTAGCAGTAGCAGTAGTAGTAGTAGTAGTAGTAGTAGTAGTAGTAGTAGTAGTAGTAGTAGTAGAAGTAGTAGTAGTAGTAGTAGTAGTAGTAGTAGTAGTAGTAGTAGTAGTAGTAGTAGTAGTAGTAACAGTTGTAGTAATATCAGCAGCAGATGTAGAAGTAGTAATCGTCACCGTAGTAGGAGTATGAAATAGAAATAGCGGTAGCAGTTACTGTTATAGCAGCTGTAGCAACAGTAGAAGCAGCACAATAAGAAAACAAAAATCAGCTTTCTTATGATGCTGTTTCAGCCAAATCGAAAAGAAATATAATTATATGCGATTAAAGCAAACATAATTTTTCCGTAAAGCGATGAAATAGTACATTTAAACACAGAACTGATGAAGGATATAACCAATTTACATTACATAAAACCGAAGCAGATCAGAAAATACATGTATGGGCGCATGTCAGTGATATACATGTAACAAAACCAGAGATTGTGACGAGTGGAGGGGGTACCATCATCTAATGATCTGTTTGGTAAAGAGCACAAAATTTCATCTTATCCCTTCCCTCATCCATGTCCAAGGACGAACAACCCCCATGGGACCCCAGCAGACAACCGATTGAGGGTATCGGTAACGAGCTAGATGGATGGCAATACCGATAAGATATCGACATTGTGTATTTGTGAACATTAACAAACAACATAATACATACGTCTTTCTATCCGTATTGATATAAACATCGATATTTCACCGTGGAATACCTCTAGATATTCACTGTCAGAGAAAGAGTGAGGAGAGATCCCGTCTTAAGATGGATGTATGAAAGATTTCGTAGAACTTGGATATCGGGACGCTTTGAGAAATAGAAACCCTTGCCTTGGCTGAAGCCAAAAGAAGCCACAAGAAGCCACAACATCCTTTCAATTCCAATTTATATTAATGATTTATTTGAGGTATAGGCCTCTATCGTCTTTGATACTAACAAGCAGGAGACGTTTAACAAAATTGAAAAAAAAAAGTTTTCAGTGTATTAAATAATTTTAAAAGATAGTAAGATCGAAAAAAATATAATGTACTACGAGTATTACACCCAGATTTATCTTGGTCTGGGAAAAAATAGAATATCAAAATATAATGGAATGATTATGCTAGCGTTTCTTGAAGGCGATATTAATCATCGTCTGCAAACAAGTAGTGCCTTATCCAAATCTTATGATAAATTATTTTGATTTTGTTTGAATATCAAAGAATTGTTTAATTTCTTAATTTACTTTGACCACCTTACAAATTGAAATACGCTTTTGTGGTAAGTTGCATGTAGCTCAATGTGATACGTTGATTTGAATATTTCAGAAGAAAAACAAACATGATTTTTCCTAAGGTTTGAAGATAGATGTTTACCAAATTTGCGTAATGCATAAATGTTTAGTTATAATCCACTTCCAGTTCGTTGTACTGAAAATTAAACCTCATCCAGTGTTTGATTCAGCAGATAATCATATGTAAATAATGACGTCACTTTCAATTCATATTGTGATATATTGGGAGTTGCATTAGCATTTATACTTCGCATTTTATGCATGCAATGTCCTCTCTTTCATATGAATTTTGTCCACCCCGTAGCAAGATCCACTTACCCCCCCCCCCCCCCCCCTTTAACGACGAATAGTGCACCCTGAACCCACGCTAAGCCATGGTGTATAACATATGAAATAGAAGACATTGAATTTTGCATGTGCAAAGCATTCAGTACCAATGACCAAAAAAAATACTAGATTTAGGTTGTATTGTATAAGACCTTGCACCCTAGTCGATTCTCTTGATACCTTTCTGCAGGAATCTCACGTGCCTCGGTTTATTCAAAGACAACCTCCCTCAAATCCATTCTTATCTCCAATCAAGATCCGTATTTCTAATTCAAACCATCTCACATGTCAAATACATCCATCAACACCCGGCCATTAAACATCTCACAAATTATTACTATCCCTCCTCTTAAATCCAGGATAGACACATTTTTAGTTTTATGATGACATTACTACTATGTTGCGGCCGACCCGAAATGAGGGAGGTTATTGGCACTTGTGTAGTTATTAAGGATTGCTTCCGGGTTAAGGTTCTTTTCTTTTCCGCTCGGCTAGCCCAGGGGGTTGGTGAATTCCTTGCTGTTTTCTTGGAGGAATCCGCAGTGGTCTTGAGTCATCCCGTCTATGTGTGGGACTTGGGCTGATGAGTTGGATGCAACACGCGATGTGGTGTAGGGCTAGCTCTCTGCCATATCTCCGTTCTTCCTTCTCCGACGTCAGCACAAAAATTATGAGAAGTAAGAAACCGGTGAAATAACCCACAAACTCTCGCATAAACACTCTCCTTTCTGTTGTTGATTCAAGCTTTGATCGTATCACAATATCCTTCGATTTCAAAATAAAATCGAGAGGAAAACCAAGATATCGAGCATCTTTATAAGGTCAGTCAGCGCTTTTAGAATTTTATCAATGATATCGATGTATATATATATATTATATATACACCGATATCATTCATAAAATTTTAGAAGCGCTGTGTATATAAGGAAATAACATACAACAGCTTTGGCAACTCTCATGGAAATTAATGCAATGTGAAATGAGAGAATAATGGTTGCGTAGCTTATTCTCTCATTCCTTTCACATTATATATATATATATATATATATATATATATATATATATATATATATAACCATAAAAAATGGCATTTTAAATTACTTTGCGTACAGACAATCTTGCGATTGTCGTCAACAGCCAACAGAACAAAAATATAGCTACCTAGTCACACGCATGCATGAGGAGCGAATACTATTATCACAAAGTTATCACAAATATGAATTTTAATTAGTTTTGTTTAAAAAAACAAGAACAACGAAACAAAAAAAATCGAGAAGAAAAAAAGGAGATAAAAACCGTTGATTATTACATTAAAAGTACCATTTTGTGAATGTTTGCTTAGAATGTGGCTTAATACTTTCACATGAAAATTTGTGTTACGATGTTCAACATGATAAAGTCCCCATGGCAAGAAAGGAGGTCAGATTCTTGCTTTTCAACTGCAATTTATAACCCAACAACCCCCCCCCCCCCCCCCCAAAAAAAAAAAACAGAAAAGAAGAATAGTGTAGGCAAGAAATGGAACAAAAAATTTATTTCATATGAATGTCGAAGGAAAGGAAACATGTGATACACATGATTAAGATGCATATTACCATGGTATTCTCAAATATTGATAACGTCCGCCTTAATAAACTGATTTAGGAAGTAGGTTACGTGGATAAATTGCTACAGAAACTAAGATTCCGGAAACCACAATCACCTTTACTTGAGGTCAAAAGTTAATGAACGCTTGTAGTTTAACGTGCAAAAGTCAACATCACATTTAATAACTGTAATATCATACTTCTTAAAGGTACTACTTAACATTTTTTAGGCTTTAAAGGAATACACATCGAAACTTCATGGGACATCATGGGCAACCAGTAAAAGACAAACACTTTGTAAAAATAAGTTCTTTAAAAAAGTTCGTAGGGGTGTTTACTAAACGCACTCAGAAAATAATATGATAGAAATTGCTCTTTAAAGTACTGTAAAATCATCTCTTCGCCTTAAAATTAGAAAAAAAAATACAGCAGTTTTAAGATTCATGAAGAATTCAACGTCTTTCATAATTTAGTTTTAAAAAAAATTTTTTTGAATGGTAGTTTTAGATTAAAATCCTGAAGAACGTTTCAGATAAATATCGAAAGGAAATCTGTATGTTCACATCCCATTTCGAAAGGATTGAATTAGATAGTTTCATTTCGTAATGCGTTTTGGTTTTTTTTCTTTCTTTCTTTTTTACCATTTTCACCATAATCAAATCATTTTAAAAGTTGCTTCATAGGCTGCATGAGACGCCAAAATATTCATGATTTTAACACAACAAATTCATAGTGGTATACACGTATATAGAATTTAATTCAGTTTTGTTTTAGGTGGATGAGGTTTGATACATGGATTATAGAGCCATTACAAATCATATATATATTTTTCATAAACACGAAATTATTACAATATTTTTTTATTGAATAGCAATTATATCTAGTGTTATTATATAGGTTAAAGATGGATTCCACTAACATGACTAACTTTGATTTGGATCTCATAATCTTGTCAAATGCTATTCATAACAGTTATTCTTAAAATACAATTAAAATTAATGTTTAAAAAACACAATAAAATTAAATTATCTATCTTGGTAGGCTATTTCAATAGCAAAGTTTATGACAAAGGAAAGCATTTGTAATAAATTTGATAATATACACTTTACGTTGGGTTCTTCATTTAAAACTGACTCGGGAAGAAATACAACTTTTCTATTAGTGAAAATGGACACGTGAAGGTTTCATCATCTCAAAAATATTTAACTTATCTACATGTCGTCATGAAAAGGAGCTCTCTTCACAGCACACATGAATCACATCGCCAAGCTATAAGTATTCGTCGATGTCAAAGCTTTGAATCATCACCTAAGACTACTAAGATTGCAAATCTATGACGGAAATGTTGATTCAGAGCAATACCGTTTACACGATAAGCTAAGCATTACGCTCTTTCTCCAAACACGGGGTGTTGCATATCTATTCACAGCTCCCTCGTTTACCTGTATTTAACATAAATAATTTCGTTTTCTAAATGAAAGGTCACTCTGAGGAGGATTGATTGATTCGTAATAATGATCTTTGATTTCTGTCAATGATAAGCGTGTACGGGTATCAATATCAAGCACTGGAAGGAAACGGGATATTAGCAGGCGTATAGGATGTGCTCAGGAAAAGGGTGATTTGTCGCCAGAAATGGAATAGTCCGTAAATAAATAAGATATCTGTGGGTGAATTAGCGCAGGGAAACGAGATGATTGTAGCTCGGCATGTGAAACGGTGTTCATCATCATCCTCATCCTCGTCAGCATTTTGACACCTGAGCTCGTGGGTGCCACGCTCGAGTTGAAGCGACCGTCATCGGGAAAGTCTCGAGCCACGGTCGGATGAGTGCCCCGTGTACGCTCACCACCATGTTGGTGCCCGTTGCCGTAGCGCCGCAGCCAAATCATCCCGCATTCGATGACAAGCGCGGGACTAAGTCTTTCTAGAAAAGTTCTTGCTATGATTCAGCGAGCGTGGGGAGTTTTCTGCGACTCACTTGAATCATTTGGCGGTTTTTACACCTGGTAAAGAAACACTTCTATGACAGATAGAGGTAGTAATGGATGTAAAAGCGTCACGTCGTTAATGCCAAACTATGTCTATGCACCTAAGGCAAATCAGATAGAGCTGTCATTGTGAAACATATCATCAATTAGCTGTGAGTTTCGATTGAGCTATAGGAGAGGCATCAATGGACTCAGTTGCGAAAACTTCGCATTATGACGTCAAACAGAAATATAGCCAATGAAATCGGAGGAGAATGTATACAAGAGATGTCATTGCCAAACTTTGGTCAACATGGTCAAAGTACATTTTGTTTTCGTTTACTGAGCAATATAAAAAAATATATGTGCCAAATTCTTGTTGAAATGATTAGCTTTCGGAAAAAAATGTATAAACACATGACAGTATTATTTCTTTATAACAATATAAATCAAAAAGAAAATAAGCAGCTTTAACGTTAAAAGGGTATTAAAGATTCTGTCGCAAAGTTTTATATTACTTTTCATTGTTATTGTTATAACAACAATTATAAGATCTCCATAAATTGCGATTTGTTCCGCAGTCTGCATGATCATTTCCGGTATATCAGTTTTGATTAAAATCTAAGGGAAATTAAAATCCATGCTGGCGATATGTAATTTTATGAGAAAGGACATTCCTTTCTTTTACGCATGCACTTAAATGAGATCTGAAAAGATGTTTGCTACTACAAAATCGGAAAAGCGGCTTTCTGTTCATTCTAGCGGTTTTCTGATGAGTGCAAGACGAAAAGCTTTAGTATGCCTCTCTTCAAAGCTATTCTCCGAATTGAACTCCTTTATACTTGTGAGCATGACTGTCAAAATATTATAATACTCTGGTGAAGTGAACATCCTTCATTTTGCATTATCAATGATAATTTTTTTTTTTCTTAATATCGACATTCTTATCTTCCATGGATATGAATACATGCAAATTTTACCTGTTTTGAAGAGACATTACTATATACGCGTAGAAAGTATGGGGACAAGCAACCAAAAATTACCCACAGAATTCAAGTTTATGTCGCACGCAAAGTATATTAATTTATTTTGTCCTTATTTTTCATCATAGAATGACGGTGATGATGAAATTACTATACGCTAGGCGTACATGTACAGGCACACGATTTCTCCAGGGAAATGACGCTCTTTGCCCCCATATTAACGTTCAAGATTATCATTATTGCGAGCAAAAGAAGCGACCGAGCAAAATTTGACAATTTACTTTAAATTGAAAATGTTATTTCGTGATATTGTACATGATTTTTTGGTTTTGAAATAGATTTCTTTGCGGAACAGCTCACGTGGCCGTCTTTAGCAAGTTCACCAGTTGAATCAGGGTACAGTAGTATTATATACCTTTTCTGAAACCATAATACAAGTGGTTTTGCTCGAAATTGACCATAATATCAATAAGATTTGTTATTATAGATGGGGGTATGGAAGTTTAGCAATGTACGGCCAAGTTTAAACAATTTATCACCATCAACGATTCTGACAGTTATCTCATAAAACATGGACTCTTAAGTATCACACTGATTAAAGGTACCCGGCAGGGTTATAATACAAAATGGGATACTATTACAGTTACTGTCCGTGTACATGAAAATCAGCATCCTATACCTAGATCTTCCTAATGATAAGTCATTTCAACTTCTGTACATTATTGGTTTGTATGAAGGATTGCCGTAACCATCACCATGCAGACCCCTTTTCTTCCTACCTTAAGATGCATTCGATAACGTTTGGGCAACTTTGACCTCGAGAGATGTACATTACAAAGATGTTTCCCTTCCAACTGGGCTGTCATTTCTCTCTCTATCTTCGACCATGTTGGTGATGGATTTGGGTGTGATACGATTCCGCGCGTTATTTCAACCCATCTATAACTGAACACGCTCCGGGTTTGTTTTGCCACCCAGACAACCCGTCACTCATATTCTGGCGCCCATTCGTCATTACGTCACGTCACGTGATCGATGGTCATTAGTAGACGAAAGTAGACGACAAGAAAACCACACAAACTTGACATGTGCAAACAAACCCGTCCCATACCTCTGACTTGATAGCCCCTTACAACCATTTTTAAAGGTCGAATCTAAGAAGATATAGACTTATTAGAGAACATAGTTCTAGTACTGTTTAAAGTGCGACGTATTCTGAAGATAATGCTTTTTAAAGTCCATTCCCACATTAGCAAAGCAGCTTTACTAAAGGATTCGCACTTTATATTCCTGTACTAGACATCATATTTAATAACATTAACTTTACAGAAAGACCTCTATATAAGAAAGCAAAACAAATAATATTACCTATAATTCCAGAAGTGATAAAAACATTTTAGTATTGTATGTTCCCCTCTCTTTGCAAAGAACAACGATATATACTTAACATGCTTAAAGATCATCCATTTGTTTGACATACTCCATGCACTAGAATAACAAGGGAGCTAAAACGCACATCTCCCTCATCTAACCAACAAAATATACCCCGAAATAAGATTCAGTATCTCAATACGATCACGTTTCAAGAAAAACTCAATAACCGCACCATCACAATCGTGCAGGTTACGTTTTAACACCTATGCTTGAATTTCAACGAATTCCGAGGTTTTCAAGCGTTTCAAATGTCTCACGTATACCTTTAATCCATCTCCCTTTCTGGTCGATTTTGTAGCTGGTTTTAGGCGACATGCCTGTGTCTGGTAGTGAGATGTATGACTTCCATGGCGACACCAGCTCATCAGTCAGTAGACAAGATGAGCAGGGAGTTTACATCAACTCCTGGAAAATTTGTCAACTTAGCTGTCGATCCTTTCAACCATATACAAGACGGAAAGAAGAAATACTTGTTTTTATTTCAATTTAGCGAACGAAATATAGATTCATGGAGTTGATTCGAAGCGTGATGCGACATATTTTGTCCTTTTTCTTTTAAGATTAACACATGGGTTCCGTTTCTTTTGCTGTCTCTCCCTCTTTTTCTTCTCCTTCAATTTCTTCTTCTTCTTCTTATTTTTTCTTACGCCCTTATCTGTCTATCAGATCTTTAAAAAGAAATATGCGTCCCTCTTTCATTTTTCTCTCCTCCCTCTCTACGTCTTCCTTCCCACCCCCAGCCCCCCCCCTCTCTCTTTCTCTCTTTCTCTCTCTGTCTATCTCTCGCTTTCTCTCCCTCTTTTCGTTCTTTCTATATCACTCTGTTTCTCTTTCTATAGGCTTCTTTCCCATCTTTCTCTCATTCCACCCCTCTCTGTCAATCTCTTTCCCTATTTTTTTCATCAGCTCGTATCTGTTTTTATCAAGTATTACCCACATCAAGCGCCGCTTTTGGAATCTTGCCTCCTTCTATTTTTTCCAATATTCGTGTTTCTTCGTTTACATTAGTTTATAAAGGAAATAAAATGTAACTTCTCACTTATTTCTTTTTGTTACTTATTATGATAATTTACCCGCATCTTTCTGATTGCATTGTCATTTTCGCTGCTTCATGGCTTTGCTGCACGTTTAAAACGACGAAAACAACGCAACCTTTACTATCTTTACTTTACTTAAAGCAAATAATTTTGCAGGAGGTTTAGATATTTTTATTTGCTTTTTATCATATTTATGCGAGATTACATTCAGAGAAACGTTGCCCCTGACAGGAGCAGAAGTGTTTTTTCATGTGTGTCTTAAATCAATGATATTGGATACACACCTACATTCTAGCAATCAAGGTTTTAAAAAAAGATTTAATAGTTATTCTGAATAATTGAGAAATAGAGTTTTATCGAATTCTAAACAAAAAGCTTTTAAAATGCAAGCAAATAGTGGCCTGCACTCTGTCTCTGTCTCTGTCTCTGTTTCTGTCTCTGTCTCTCTTTCTCTCTATATCTCTAGATCTCTCTATCCCTCTCCCCTGTCATCATCCTCCCCTGTCTTTCCCCTATCCTCTCCTCTCGTAATCCCAGTACATTAATAGTTAATACACAGTTATGGCCATCATCCGTAAAATATTTTTCACGGTTATTCACGGTTATTGTTCATCAATTAAAGCAGTGTCCATGGCCTATTTTCTCTTCTAATTAGATTTTCATCTAGGCCAGCATGTCTTAAGAATACGACCATTTACCTTGTCTGGGAGTATAATATGCAGTAATTTGTATGTTCGTCATGATAAACCACAATGTCCGTACCTTTAACCTTGTCTGTTGGCTTTTTACCATTAATCAAACATGGGTCAGGTGTCAAGCTTGCGTAGGGTGTCGATATATATGTGCATCACAAGGAAATATTTATACTTGTGTTTTGGCTAATGAGATTAAGATTATATGAAAAATGTTACTCAGACAGGGCTAATACTATAAAAAGGAACTTGACAAGAATATATTACAACTAAAGGTATATTTGGGTCACTCCAAATTTCTACATTCTATCAAACAGCACTTCAAATTATACTCTCACTTTTATGAAATAGTCTTATTAATAGTTTTGTATCACATGATATCTATATGAAGATAGATGCCGCGTGGACATAATGCAAATTACATAACTGTATTAACTAATTTTATCTACAATCAGATACAGATAAATTTCAGAATACGCAATCATAAATGTAATGTGGCTACAACATCTTTTAATCAAAGGTCCGCGAAGCTGACGGCCCACGGATAGAATATTATTTTTTACTGCTGAGGGTTCTCGAGACTGAAGGTTTGTCAAACTAAGGGGGGTGTTGCAAGAAACATTTGGTCTATGCATCTAATCAGACGGTCAGACGGTTAGACGGTCCACGAGACTGACACGGTCTCATGGACACTCGTGGTCGTTCCGTCAACTGAGATGTACCCTGAGACTCGCTGCATATCCAAAGAATCGGACTTTGAGTATTCAAATACAAATTTATTTTTCTAGAAAGACAAGTTTCTCTTCCCCGTTTAATACAAAAATAACCGTATTTTCCTCAATGGCATCTAGCGATCCAGACAACTACCTACAATGTATGAATAATGTATTCTCTATTTTCATTCTATTATTTAGTGAGATTCATGCAAGCAATAAATTCCACTGCATTGCTAATATTATGTATACATGCAGCTCTATTTTTTTCTGAACCAAAATGCAAGATAGCGGTGTGTCACTCTGATTTGGCAATTCATAAACAATAACTGTGCTTCGTTCATTCATTTTCTCTAATACTTTCTCAAAATGATTTATGCCATTATCTAACCCCACACTGTCCTTCTTATTCATCGGAACTATGTGAGCATTTATTGCATGGAAAGCAGTGCTTCTCATAAGAGCCTTAAAACTGAATCGACAGCTATATCAATCTGCACAACGCCGTGACCTAACAACACGCCTGCTGCAATAGAAAATACCCAAGTCTCATCGGTTACACTTAAAAACGTGCTCTTCTTTTTCCATTTCTAAAACAATGTCTCCTGCATCTTCCCGGACACACCCATGACAACATCCTAGACGCCACGTCTGCCTGCCTCACCGCCTTCAGTATCCCTTCAAATCAGTCTACAGTCTACTTTAACCGTCTTCCTTGACTACTTGCCACTTTCCTGCCGAAAAAAGCATGTTTGTCGCCATAGCACCTCGATATGAAAGGATATCCCTCGTGCAGAGAAGTATTGTTATGCATTAAATGTTGAGTTTCTTTGTAAGATGGGAGTCTCGCACATGAGCTTATCGCCAAAAAAAAAAAAAAGAAGAAAAAAAGTCCTTGACTTAAAATGTCATGATGATAAACTTTTGTTCGGATTCTGCATAAAAATCATGTCACAAGATTATAATCTTGTACATATTCCTACACACAATATATTTATATAATACTTACTTATGTAGGAACAGAACTAAATTATTCAGCATAATAAAAGAGCTGGGAAGTGGGAACGTAAAGGGGATAAAGGTTTTTTTTTAATTGTTGTTGTTGATTCGTGTTAAATGGCAATCAGTCAATTTGGACTATTATCACCAACAAATTTTACATATATTTTTTTCACAAACAGATTTTATTTTTTCAAATGATACAATTGACATCTCTCTTTTGTCTTTTTTTTTTGGTGGTGGTATTTATAAATGAGAAACAAAGGTTGTTTATAAAGACCATTGACAATTCATTGTTCAAAAACTACATCCATACCGTAACATGTGCATTTAAATTATAGAAACTAGAAAAACACTGTATTATCTTTCAATATTTGTGAATACAAGATGAAATTGAAATGTTGATGTAAAGAAAAATAACAAAACAAGCATCTTGCCAACAGAATGGAACTAGGCCCGACTAGCACTTGTGATAACTTCTAGTTCCAATTAGCAACTTTATCTTAGTATGAATAGTGCAACTGTATGACATTCAGTTAAGTGTAATCCCTAATCAATTTTTTATTGATCTACAAACATGACTACATATTATTGTAAATCCATTTATATTCATTTCATGTAAATAAGTACTGTTTTATGTATATGTAGTCATGTAACATTATTACTCTTTGTATTGATGATTATACTGTCATTTATGTGATGTGTTGTTAATAAACTCAAACTCAAACTCAAACTCAAACAGAAAGAAATGCAGGCTGATATAGATTTTTCCTGGAAGGGGAGGGGTGCATCTTAAAACGAAAGTTACCCGAAATTTTGCTCCCATGATATTTGCTCCGGGCTTTATTTCGTTAAAAAAAATATAGGGTTAGGGTTGGGTTTTAAACTGTTCAGGTATATGTTTAGGGTTTGGTATAGTGTTTAATCCAGGCTTTAAATTAGGAATCCGCTTTAAAACAGACTGTGGAGCAGTTGCCGCCGGAACATGTGTCGTAGAAAATAAGCAACTTTGTGAAGGTGGTCATGAATTATGCACGTAAAATCAATCATCACGAGCGTTGATGTTGTCGCGGTTTCATGAGGTAGTGAAAAAAAAAAGATTGAACCACTAGACACATTACAAAAATGAAAGAGGTTGTCATTGATGGACATTTTTCTCTTTTTGAGGGTCTAATAATTATTAACGATACATGAGATCACTGGTGTGGTCATGATGTACTTTAATTAGTGTTAGATTCTGCGGATTAAATATATTACTACATTTTTAATGTATCCAAGTTTTCCATTATCTTTTCTAAAATCATTTATTATAATTTATCCGATGAAATCTCAGTATTCTGCATGTTATCAAACTGGGAAGTTTAACTGCCGGGACTGTGGTATAAAGTCCGAGATGCGTGTATAAATTTGGTATTTTGAGCTTAAAAAAAAAAAGAAATGTGTATGTCCCAAGTATTATTTTGAGATCGAAATGGATTTTAAAGAAATAGTTGTCTCATTAGGATTTATTTCAATCGTGTGAAATTTACCCTCTCAAACTCAAACGTATAATAAGCAATGTGTATGTAAATTTTAAAAAAATATTAACACTACTGCAGCTGAAATAATGTCTTGAAAAATATAGTGTAACCATTCTTTATTCATTTAAATATGAATTGTGCGGTTTTCTTGTTACGCTCTCTCAGAATGGAAAGAAGATTTAATGATCTACATCGAAATTTTGAGTCCCATCGTAGGATTCTCTGAACCCATCATTTCTACCAGACTTGTTGTTAATGGTATATCTTGAATCGGACCAAGTTGATTTACGATTCGACTTATTTGGTGATCTTTTGCGTTCTTGTCATAAGATGGATGGACAAGACTATTCATTTGATTGATTTCAAATTAGATCCGTGATGAGAAAACTGACAAATGACCCAAGAATGACCTGGCGTAGGTCAAAGGTCGTTTCAGATATCTAGGCCTAAGCAGACAAAGACCTATGTGGCTTTCCTAATTTGTCAAATGCCTCAGTGGAAGTCATTTATATCTCAACTATTAAATTCGTGTGCTCAGAAGGAAGATCACAATAAGATATAACTTGCTTCATCGTCACCATCATGGTAAGTTTGTTCGCGAGGCAAGAAACAAAAGTTAAAGTCAGAATGAAATGATGTATGTATGATTATTTGTTTGTTTAGTATTTTTTGAATGAAGGTCCTTGCTAAGTTTAAGATTAATGTTTTAAAATATCGAATTGTCTTGTATTGTAGATCTATTTTGTATTCTTCAGGAACGTGAAAAATCGCATTTATAAGTTAGTAGTCTTAGAATAAAATTTTATGATAACTGAAGTCAATAAAAATAATCCCTGTGTCTTTAATAAAAATGAGAGAGAGAGAGAGAGAGAGAGAGAGAGAGAGTTTTCAGCCCTATGAAAAATGAGTGACTTGTAAACTGTATTCATAAAGTATAAAGTAGAAAAATAATGTATATGAAACACGATAAAAACTACTTTCGAAAAATAAACTCAAGACAATTTCAGTAGCCCTGTCTATCACCTTTAGAAATGTGCGAAAATTACAATGGCGTATTACGTAATCCGAACAAGATTTCTATGGGCAGTACAACAGGCCTTTGAAATTGCCCTCGAGTTTATTTTTCGAAAGTAGTTTTTATCGTGTTATGATAGCAAACGACATTTTGTTTTGAACAACAAAAAAAAAAAAAATCATTGTACTGAATAACACTTTACCATCAGCCATTTATTTTGAAAATATTAAAGTATCGTTTTATTGACTCTTCATTCCATCTTCTGTGTTGTCATATCAGATATTGATATTAGTTCATTTGTTATTCATTAAAATTTCAACAAATTCTTTTCTAATCCATAACCCATATACATAATAGGGTAATACGCGATTTAACGATGTGATATCCTTTTCTTTTCCTTTATCCTATTCTATATTCGAGTCTCTTTTCTCCTTTCTGTGAGCATGGTAATGCATTATTGTTTTATATTTATCGTTATCATTTTTCTAATTTGAAAAATTGAAATATTGTTACGAAATACATTCTTATCAGGAAAGTCTATATATTAATAATCTTAAATAACTGACTAAGAAAGAATATTTCAACCCACCGTAATGAATGTAATTATGCATTGGAGTTTATTTTGTCTAAATTAAAACTATATACGCTGCTGTACATGACTAGGGCTATCGTAAAAGCAAGTAATCAGAAGAACTTGTGCGTAAAATATTTTCACGAACTTTAAAGCTGCTGTTAACCCTTTCGAGACAATTGACCACATTTTGTGGTTTGGCTCAATAACTTTTTATTCAGAGCTCTAAAAAATATACCAGATGCATGAGTAGAAAGAGTAAAAATTTTTGTATACACTATGTCCATTTTTGTTGCATGACCATATTGCGTTTTATTCCAGGAATTTTAAAAAGGAGAATAAGCTTTGAAATCCTTAAATTGGCAACACATTGAGAGTTTCAAAATCATTGTTTTTCATCAAAATTGGCAATTTTTTCAACTTTTCGACAAAATTTCTAGCCATGTATATTGTTCTCAAAGACATTGCACCCTATTAGAACCATGTAGCATTTAAAGAAAAATATTAATGTTGCCAATTTGAAGAATGAAATGTGATCAATTTAGCCCTTAAATAATTCCTGTCCTGAAAGGGTTAAGCTGGATCTCTCTTATATCAGACGAGTTCTATATGTCCTGTTCAATGTTCTTATTTGTCATTTTGCACCATGATGATTGAAGTTTGATTATGATGAATCCCCGCCTTAAAAAGCGATGTAAAACAGCGTCAAAAACATGTTTATACGTCACCACGATCACTGCTTCACATTATTTGTTTCTCTGACAAGGGGAACAAGCAAAGAAAGTGGGTCAGATAGCAATCATGAAAACCTTTAAAAATGCTTTCAAGAAGAAGAAAAAAAATCTGAGAGGAGTTTGGGATGGGTCCCAGTGGTGCAGGGCGAACAGCGAGTCGACGGAGCGCTACCCCGGGAGTTCAGCGGGAGACGTTGGGTTCATTTGAGTTCAGCTAGTTGACTAGCCGCGCATAGGAGATGCATGATAGAAAGATGATGACAGAAAAGAAGTATGCAACCTAAACCTAAAAAAAATGTGGGGAAAAAAAATCTTTAAATATCTTGGATTGACGGAGAACAACAACCGAGCAGACATTGACCCCGACAGGTAAACTGAGAATGATTACAGATACAGATTTCAACAATTTCTCTTTTTTATGTCCAAACTATAAACACCACTCAACGATGACCTAGTAATGTTGGAATGATTCGACAACTGAAATAATATATTAAAAATAAGTTTGGTCTACAAATGAATTCAATTCAATTATGACTGCAACTTTACTGTCAAATTTGAATATATTTATGGTTTAAAGTCAGCAACTATACTTACAATTTTTTTCTTTCTTTTTTCCCCTCATTATTCTTTCCACTCGACTTGGTTAGTTGTGATGGTTTTGTATTTTAAATTTAATGAATTTATCACTCACTTACTCCTTCCATTCTATTTGCATTTTTCCTACAGTGAAATGGCATTGTTTTATTTGAAAGCAAGCAGAATATAAATATAATGGTCAAGCAACTACGCCATCTAGGCGAATAGCTCACTAACTTCCAGAAATTATTGCATTGTGAATATCAAGCATGAATATGAAATTGAAAACGAAAACGATAACATATTAGGATGTGCATGTTCATTTAGTAATGTGAAATTGAAAGGCAATTCTTAAGCCAAGAAATAAGTTATAATTGATATGCTTGTTTAAAAATATACATACAATACAACACCTTTGAAAAATGAAGCAAAATATGTTTGCAGTGTATTAAGTGATTTTTTTTTAATTTTTAATTTTTATCTTTTATTTTATTTTTTTTCTGTTACTGCTTCTCATTTCCTCTTGAATCGTGATTTAAGGCTATTGGAAATATTTTTGTCCAAACTATCATGTATGACAATTAAATGTTATCGGTACTGTTCAGTTCACTAAATCAGAAAAAAGGGTTTTCCCTTAATATCAACATGTGCATTTCTTTGAATTAACACCATGTCCAATTAACTACCTTCTCTATATATTGGAAATATAATTGTCAATTTTCTTCATATATATTTTTTTTAATTCTGTGTTTGAAGATTAATTGGTATATCTTAAAATTGGATGAGTTATACGAATATTGATTTGAATTTCTTACAAACAGCATCATTCACCAATTAACATCGGTGAAAATAATGACTAATTAGATGACTATTAAAGCAAGTAAAATAAAATGATTCATTTAGGGTTCTTGAATCTATATCTTTCCAATGGAAAGAAAAAAGTTTGAAATTTGAAATTTTGGAAGTCGGTGAAGGACCGATCAGTCATTGACCCCGTATCACTGCCCCTAAGGCTAGACTCTAAATTGCTGATTTATGTATTTAGATGAGACAAAACCGTAAAGGGAGAGAGAAAATATAAGAACGCAGGAAAAGAGCCCTTTGCGCCGCTTGGACCCCCGACGAAAAACATGGCCGGTCTTAATCAAGTGGGACGCTTCGAAACTGTAGACTTCCCACTTTGAGATTTGAGGTTTCCTGATTGACCAGACCACTGTCACTGTCCTGGTCAGTGGAAGGGGTAGGGATGCAATTTTACCCCCTGCCCATTTTTCAAAAAATAATTTGATTTGTCTTTTTACTGATAACCGGTTTTATTTATAGTTCCAGTTAATGGACAATACTGCTTGCTATGATCATAACCATACCCTTATTTTCTGGCTTGATATACACCGACTATCGCTATCGATGCCTTTATCAAATAAACTCCACTCACCCCACCCCCCATCGACCCTCTCACCCCACCCCATCGACCCACTCACCCCGAATAAGCCCATTCATATATTCTTGGACATTAAGTCTAAAAGACTGATCTATTTAGATGTGGGGTGGGTATCTATTACTGACAGGAATCCGCGGACTACCGGTTATGGTGAGGACTTACGACAAACAGACAAATAAAATATAGAGGATATAATCAATGACAAAATTTACAGCTTCTATGATAAAAATGACGGGCGTTTCCATTTATTGTAAACCAATACTAATTGGAAATTTACGATGTTTGTTAGTGGGGTTTTTTTTTTAGTATGGCGAGCTTGTTGGGGATAACCATAATAACTACTTTCTTAAGAAAGAACAATAATTTGGATTATAAGTATGTCTAAACCCCCTTATATTCCTTTTTTATTCTTTTGCTATCTTCTGAATTTTTATATCAATATTAATATTAATAATGATAGGTATAAGATTTTATTTGGTGTAAAAAAATCATCATTAAATTATATCCTTTTTTTTTTCTTGATGTTCTCTTTTGAACAACAATGATTATGTATATCTATGCCTATATTTTACCCATATTCGTCCATTTAGGTAGTGAAAATTGACCCATAATAAATTGTGGGGTGGGTATCCATTACTGACCGGAATCCGCGGACTACCGGTTATGGTAAGAGCTTATGACAGACAAATCAAATATCAGGGATACTCACTGACAAAATTTACAACTTGTTTGATGAAAATGACGGGCGTTTCCACCTATAAGAATGTTAATACTGAGGGGAAAATATGATATCTGTTAGTCTTCTTTACTTGAATAAATTGAAGGTAATATTGTAAGAGCTGTTTAATGAAATCTCCTAGATGTTTGTCAAGTATGAATTGGTTAGTTTCTTTTAAATCTTTCTTTCTTTCTTTCTTATTTCTCTCTATCACTCTCTCCCTCTCCATCTCTTCCCCAATCTCTCCCTCTCTCCATCTCTCTGTCTCTCCCCATCTCTCTCTCTCTCTCTCTCTCTCTCTCTCTCTCTCTCTCACTCTCTATCTACCATCTCTCTCTATCTCTCTTTCAAATTAAAATAGCATTCATACACTTAATATTATTTTACTTTCTGAAACTAAATCATGTAAATGGCTATCTATATCCAGTTTACGCTGACGAAATATTTATATATACTAATTGTAAATAAATTGGATTTTGAAATAATAAAAGTTGAACGGTGGAGCTATGAAGTGGGTATCCATTACTGAACGGAATCCGCCGACTACCGGGTATGGTGAGGTCTCACCACGGATAAATGAATTACAGAATATGGGATACTCAATGACAAAATTTACAGCTTCTTTGACAGAAATGACAGGCGTTTCCCTCCCAAAACTAAACAACTCTACTGTAGGAGTTAATTACATTCTTTTCCTTTTTTATTGAATGTAAAATGGGCTTCATTAAGACAGTTCTTTAGTTATAAAATAATAATTTAAATGTGTTAAGTATCAACTTATTTTGTCGTAACATTATATTTGTTCCCCCCCCCCCACACGTCTTTCTCTCTCTCTCTCTCTCTCTCTCTCTCTCTCTCTTATATCAACTAATTGATATCAGTTATTTTCTTATTCAGCAGTAAAAAGTATCAGATGGACTGCCTTTTTTCAGCGTTATTGTTTTTTCCAGGTTTGTATTAATATAATAATAATAATTAGTAGAAGTAGTAGTAGAAGTAGTAATTTTATAGAGTGTTATTATTGTTCTATATTTATTTCTCTCACATCCCCCTAGATCTCTCTCTCTCTCTCTCTCTCTCTCTCTCTTTCTCTCTCTAATTCTCTCTTTCTCTGTAGCATATCGTCCCTTTCTTCTTTTATTTTTGATCTCTCCAATATTCCCTTGTTTCAACCAGTGCAGAATCTTTGTCATGCATGAAATAAAATGATGTTCATATGACAACGATTTTAGATGTGGAAAGGGCTTTTTAAACGGGAGGTTGTGTCGTAATATCATCTCTTTCTTTATCTGATCCCCACCTCAGCTTATGTACATTTACTAATATATATTTCATATATACATCAAGAATCAGTGTAATATACTGCCATATCACTTTCTTTGTTTACCGCAAGCGCTCCCTGTGTTAAGATAGTGTAGACTAGGCAAACCTACTTTGTCAACCATTTCAACACATCCGAAAAGTGTAGCAGGACAAACTGTGTTTTTTTTAAATCTTCGCTGAAAGTAATTGAATCCCAAAATCAAGCTTCTTACCGTTGTTTGAACTAACAAAGTAGATTTGGGGACTCAGTTTTGGGGACTAAAAAAGACAACTAGACATACATGGTTTGTTCACACGACGTATATAAGCCTGGAAACTTTTTTTTTTTTTTATAGAACCCCACCCCCTACATATTCACCCCCACAAACGCCCACACGCACACATTCACACACACGCACACTTCTGTCTCAAAGGAGGCATACATGAATGCCAATCTTTAGTGTCAATTTAGGGAAGTACTTTCATTATAATGCATTATGTGTTTTTAGAGAAATACTAAGAGAGACTAGGCTACAACTGCTATCTTGGATAAAGGCTAAAAGATGCATTACACAAACACAATAATTTGAGCTGTGTGACATAAAAAGTATTACTAGATTAAATATAATTATGTTCTTTTCTTCTTTTCATTACTTTCAGATTTACTTCTTTTTTTTGGGGGGGGGGGTTGTATCTATTAAGACCTTTCTACATTCCAGCAGAGTTGTCAGAGAATAGGGGATTTGTGAAAATAGTTAATATTGTGACTATATAGGTAAATGTAGGTCTACTAAACATGTCTTTTACACTCTTTTGATGAAATATCTATAGCTGGACATGCTAGTGAAACCTACATAGCAAAAAAGAAATAATCCATTCTATGTCACGCCAAAACAAATTCCAAGGCACACACACAAACACACAAACACAGACACACACACACACCAACAAAAAAAATGTAAGTCGAAGTGAAAGACGCGGAGAGCATGTAAATGCAGTTCGCAAAAAAAACTTCAACAACACTCACACATTTGAATAATCCTCTTTTTAGTGGCTAATGTAACGTCAATAATGATGCTATAAAAACAAAATGACACATATACACACCTTCCTATTTTATCAAGTCGTCTATATTACGGAGACAAAGGTTATTAGCGTGGGTGATATACATGTAGTAAAAAAAAACAAAAAAAAACTTAGAATTAACGATGGATGGTAGATAATATGAATATGATTGGTTGAGGACCACTCAAACTAAACCAGAAGTATACTTTATCAAATGCCGTATTTTCCTATCCTGTATGGGTTTCTATTGTCATTTATCTCTTTAGGAAAGGCATCACTTTTTAAACAAACCCATGTAAATCATGAAATGCTATATGAGGTAAATGCATTTTTTGTTTTATTTTTATCAAACGTTATTGTAAGATATCACCACGATGTTTTGCAAAGCACGAGGTCACTTTATATGTTATCAACAGACCAGGGGTCTGTAATATAAAGAGATAAATCAATCTTACGATTGATATCAATCGTAAGTCTGTGGAAAACCATGTACTGAAGAGTTACAATTGATCGTAAGATTGAGTGTATCTCTTTATGTTACAGGCCCCAGCTCTTGTTAACCATATCAGTCAACTGTTTAGTCAGTTACAAATACTTGCCTCTTGCCTCTTATTTCAGATAGGAAAATGAATATTATTTTTTGCAAGTAATACATGTTTTTAAAAAAACACAATAAAAGTAGAGATACTATAATTATTATCATGAAAATAGAAAGTACGAACTAGAAAACCGTAGCCAAGCCAATTTCGATATCTTACAACAATGCATAAAATATACCGTAAAATACAACAGTGCTTGGTGATAACATGCATTTTATGCTTTATATGAATGTAGATTTCATCATACCTCTGTAGTACTGCTGTGTTGACCCATAGGCTGTATCTGAGATAAAACTTCGCCGAACGGCTTGCATGTATTCTCTCTGACACCGCTGAGCCGCATCCGATCCGTCTTGGGTGTGTATGGGTGTGTTATAACTCATCTTTGGTCGATCACTGAGAAACTGCAAATAGAGTT